>VDFB02022798.1:0-105583 GCA_007258455.2 Sequoia sempervirens | reverse complement strand
GACCAATATAACTGACTTTGACTGACAAACTATTGACAAAAACTCCATGCTTGACATTGCCCAAAACTGTGTTTTACAACAAATTAGCAAGGTTTAGACTTTTAAATGCAAAATGCCTTAATGAAGCAAAAAATTTGGTTTGGGTACAACATGACAGACTATGAAGCCTGTCCAACACGCATGATAAAGGAATACATGTTAATCAATCCTTAATAACATATCTGTAATAAGATATTACAGAATACCAGCGCTACATCTAAAGAATAATATATAATTACCAATTTAATAATCTGTTGTTTAATGATTTCAATCAAATGTGCATATTAGGAAGAATTTGTGTCTGTATCAAAGCACTACAGCTAATTGATCCATTAACTACTCTCCATGTCTAAAGGAACATATATATATATTATTTTTTTAATAAAAAAATCAAGTCACAATAATATTTCAGTAATTCCTACTATAAATTATCACTGCTGGCTGAGTAGATAAAGCCAACAAACTCTCTCACTGACACTCACCGAGGAGAGGATGGTTGTGGGAGGGAAAGGCTAGTAAGTTCGAGCACATGTTGGATATCCCAAGATGGCAATGAATCCTAAGGGAGTCCACTTGGAGCTTGGTCACGCGCCCTCGGCACTATAAGGTGTCCCTCCTCCAATGGGGTCTAGAGAAGTGAGGTGAAGGCGATGATCTATTTCAGGTCAAGCATGATAAGTTATGGGTAACTATGATGAATAGGGATTTATGTAATTTTGCATCATGAATGTTTGGTAATGGTTGTGTTTACTTCATATGCTATTCTAAAATAGAACCAAGACACAAATCTCTAATTAATATAAATCTTTATAGTCTTTTAAAGCAATTTATATTAAAGTAAATTATTCGCACATTAAGTGAATTGGTGCATTTCTTTCTTTTTCTTGGGAAAATTTAATATGAGACATTACAAGGAATCAAGTCAGATGTCCTTCGATATGTCAGAGAGTGTCCTATTTGTCAACAGAATAAACAGGAGCACACCTATCCTGCTAGGCTACTTCAACCACTTCCAATTCCTGATAGGAAGTGGGAATGCTTGTCAATGGATTTCATTACGGGCTTGCCAAAAGCCCAGGATAGAAACTTCATCTATGTAGTTGTTGATCGCCTCACAAAGTATGCTCATTTCTTTCCGATAGCAGCTACATATTCAGCTACACAAATAGCAGAGTTATTTTTCCGTGAGGTGTTCAAGTTGCATGGGCTACCTGGGAGCATCGTTAGCGACAGGGATAGTCGGTTCTTGAGCCACTTTTGGCAGGAGCTATTTAGGCTTTGTGGGACCGAGCTCACTCTAAGCACTAGCTACCACCCGCAAACTGATGGTCAAACGGAAATTGTGAACAAGTGGGTGGAAGGATACCTCTGAAACTATATAACAGGACAGCAAAGGGGTTGGATGAAGTGGATTCATCTTTGTGAGTAAATTTATAATACCACTCACCACATGTCAATTCAGATGTCCCCATTCATGGCCTTATATGGGTATGAGGCACCCAACTTTCTTGATTTATTGTTGAGTGACAATAGAGTGCCCAATGCTGGAGATTTTTTACAAGAGAACCAGGATATTATGAGATCTCTCCGTGACAACATTCAGAAGGCACAGAATCAGCAAAGCAGTATGCAGATCAGAGGAGAGTTGAGCATTCTTTCAAGGTTGGGGATATGGTGTATCTGATGTTGCAACCCTATTTCCAGTCTACTCTCAGGAAGAGTGGTGCTAAGAAACTCAAGCTGTCGTACTACGGACCCTTCAAGATCATCAGACGGGTAGGCGAGGTGGCTTATGAGTTGGACCTACTGGCAGATAGCAGAGTACACAATGTATTTCATGTGTCATGCCTCAAGAAGGCATTAGGACATTGTGTTGTTCCATCCACAGCTTTACCACCCCTAAATGATGAGGGGAAATTGATTCTGGTACTTGAGGCCATCTTAGATGTCAAAGAGAGACAGTTGCGGAGACGGGTCATCAGGGAATATCTAATTAAATGGAAGGACTTTCCGGTAGAGGATGCTACATGGGAGAGTGAGGACATTCTACAGCACCCGGAGTTGAGATTGCTTGGGGACAAGCAATTTCAGGGAGAGCGGACTATGATGTCCCCTTCTAATTAGATACCTGTACGTCAGTAGATTAGCCTATCATGTCGACCCTCGTAGGCTAAAGATCCTGGATAGAGGATCACTTGGACGGGCACTTGGTCGTCAATGGCAATGTTGATCTCCAGAGTATGGTGGTAGGGTGAATTGTTGTGTTTGGCATGATAATTGGGCTTAAATTAATGATATTCACCTTTTATTTCATCATCCTTGGCCTAGTGACCATGTGTTTTTAAAATGAAGGGGTCACTTTATATTTTTCAGTTACTATTCATTCTTAAAATGAAAAAGTTATAACTTAAGTGAATAGTGCTCACTTTATGAATAGTGTTTTTCAATGTAAAATTATAAAAAGCAAGTGGAGAAGTTCGACCCTCTCATGCTTTGAGTTATTTTCTTGCTTTGGCTTGTCAGCTTGGAGTTTGAGGAAGAGGGAGACCAGGGTTTCCTGATTTCTGCAGTGGGTGAACCTGGAGGGGGCTTGTTGTTCGTTTATGAGCTGCTTGAGGGTGTGAAATACCACCGTAAGGTTGTTGGTCAGAGTTTGGATGCTTCATTTGGAGTCATAGTTTTCTGTTTAAAGGTTATTTCGAGCATCTTTTGAGTGGTTTATTGACTGCCATAGACTCCACTATATCTACAAAGGAGCTGCTTACATTTTTATGAATTTTGGGGCTGTTTTGGAAAGCTACAACCAGCTTCCCTTTCATGAGGGTTTGAATCAACATAAGGAAAAGAAACGCCTCTCTAGAGAGGCTACAATCACTTCTAAAAGGGGCGCCCTTGCCCTAGGTAGCTCTCCAATTCGGATTTTGGTGGGAGAACTTCGTCTTTAAGGAGTTGTGTGCACTTCATTGGGGTTTGGTACTGTAGCAAATCACTATTCACTGTGATGTATGGCTGTAAGTAAAAATCTATGGCAAAGAATGTGTCTTGTTTGAATCTTATGTAAGTTATCTATCCTATGCAATCTATTATGTAATGAAGAAAGTATCTTTGGCAATTAAATTGAGTCATTTCTCAAATTATCTCAGTAGATTAGTTTATTTAAAGTTCCTATTGTATGTATATGCTTGTTGGTACCTTTAGCATTATTGGCACCAAACTCAAAACACAAAAAAAGAAAAAATACAAACTGAAACAAAAAAAATCAGACCCACAGAACTTCATTGAAAACAAATCAGCAAAGTGGTGGAACACTACATTTACCTTCAGGTCTAGGTACGATGTCCCAAACATCATTCTTGAGGATGGATTGATACTCCTCAGCCATAGCATCTTTCCATACTTGCTAACTAGTAGCTTCCTCAACACTAGAAGGCTCTGACTCAATGATTTGACTCATCAAAGCAACATAGCTTGAAAACTTATAAGGTCTCTTGCTTTCTCTGAAAGTTCCTCTTGGGGCTGCAAACCTTTTTGCCTCCTGCATTGTTTGCCTGGCCCAAAGAGGTCTCTTACGACCAATCACAATGTCTGTAGGCCCATAAACTTACCCATCACATCACGGAAAGCGAGATCCATGGCACGTTGGAACGTGGCACCAGCGTTGATCAAACCAAAAGGCATCCTGCGATATGCAAAGGTCCCCCATGGCATTGTGAAAGCGGTTTTGTGCTGATCATTGGAATTAACTTCAACTTGATTGTAACCAAAGAATCCATCCAGCATAGAGAGCATTTCGGATCCGGTTACGTTTTGCAGGACTTGGTCCATCACTAGAAGGGGATAATTGTCTTTGAGTGACAACTGATTTAGATTTATGAAATCAACACAAATGTGGATTTCCCCATTCTTACGAACAAGAACGATATTAGCTATCCATGTTGAATGATGGATAGGGAATATTATCCATGCATTTAGCATTTTTTGGACTTCCGCCAGGATTGTTCCAGAAATCTTGGGATTGTACTACACCTGCTTTTGTTTGTAAGGAAAGCTCCAACCTTGAGAGGAATATCATGTTGCACTTCTTTGGGCTGAAATGATTTTAGATCTTCATAGGAATATGCTAAAACATCCATATACTCTTTTAGTAACTGAGCAAACTGTTTTCTTTCTTCGGCCGTGCAACACTTGTCGATGTTCACCATCTTGGGGTTCGCTTCAGTTCCCAAATTGATTTATTCCACTTCATTAGATGAGTCGGAATCTGAGAGTTGCTTTTTAACGTAGCGATCATGCTTGTCAAAAATCTTCTCTAAGGACACTAATCCGTTGGGAATCTTATTCCCTCTGAGTTGCAAGTATTCTTCACCCGTAACAAGGTCCATATTTGACACAAATTCTCGAGGTGGAGAATCACTACCTTCGAAGTATAACTCATCAAAGTTCTCTGCTTTCTCCAGAAAGGCGATGATCTGATGATCATCGTTAAAAAATTTCCAGTTCTCTGAATTGTCAGGGACACTTGGGTGAAAAACCAACTCAATGGTGTAGGTAGAACCTTGAAAGTCTTTATGTGGTACCAAAAGCGTGGCGGAGATTGCTAAAGAATCAGCTCTGGTATTATATTCTTTGGGGACAATAGATATATCAAAAGCTTCGAATTCCTCAACGGAATCCCATACTAAATTACGATAATGCCTGAGTTTGTCATTCTTTGTCTACTACAAATTCCTTACTTGACATACTATCAGCTCAACATCACCTTGTGCATGGAGATTTTTTATACCTTTCTTTAGCGAAACTTGCATTTCATATTCGGCGGTGTTATTAGTGTTATCAAATTGTAACTTGAAAAAGAAAGGGAAAAACTTTCCTGTAGGAGAAATGAAAACCATTCCTGCTCCAGAACCAGTTGAAGAGCAGCTACCATCAAATTTGAGTAAGCAGACACCGTTGGGATCACCAAGGCTAACAGTGTCGAAGTCCAAAGTTTCATCATCCGATGAGGATTCGCGATCGGAGATAGACAAATCACCTGATGACGATTCATTTGAAGTGGAGAAAATATCATCATTTTCTCACTCATTTTGAGTTGAGGACTCAGCCACCTCATTTGTTTGTAGATAGTAAGTTCCCATGCCTGAGGATTCGAACAAAATCTGAGCTCTGGAGTCATCTGATTGGGTTATTGAAAACTTTGACTCCTTTTCAGGGATCAATTTTTGCATCACACCTTTTACAAGTATTCTGGCTTCAGACATATCCATGCTTAGTTCTCCTCTAACATCTTTCCAGAAATTGCGTCTGAGGAGGATTTTGTAAGATGCTAGTACATCGGCCACAAGGACCGTCATTTTTATTTTCTTCTCCGGGTATGCAGCGAATGCATACTGCGCATCTTTGATCTGGCCGATCAATGGCACTTGTTTGTTCTCCATGGAGAAACAACAGCTGAAAGTTTTGGTCAGTTCTAGGCTTAAAGCAGTGGCTACTTTGGCAAGCATCACATTATCGGATGCACCAAAATCTATAACACAGTTGCTCAGCTTAAAACCGTTTACAAGTAGGGAGATGAAAAATGGATCAATGTGTCCGGAGGCAGTTGGAGGAGTGGATACAAGGTTACTCTGTGGCATTTTGGGCTTAGGAGTAACAGGGACATCAGGAGGTGTATCTTGACTTGGGGTAATTCTTTTGTCATTAACAAACTTGACAAGCCTATCAAATTGGTCGGGGTTGGCTTTGAGGTACTTAGCCTCAGACATTTGGACCTTGGTTTTCTTGGCATGGTCGATAATGTCAAAAGCCTAGAAAGAATTTTGTAGGTTGGAAGTCGTAACTTCACTGATTGGTTTAACGAAAGGCACACTGGTCTTTGGAACGGGAGGATTAGCTTTAGGGACAGCAGGAGTTGATGAAGAGGGACGTGGTGCACTTGTGGATTTGTTGCTTTCTTGGGTTGCCAAGGAAAAGGAGATCCTCTTTTGGCGATTGTGACAGGCGACTTCTCCTTTTTAGGTGGAGTAGCAGCTTGAGCTTTATTGAGCTGATTTTGTTGGTGCTGCGTAAAAACAGCATAAGTGTCGGTGACCAAGTCTTCTTCTTCTTCTTCCGCTATTTGTAAGTAGCTAATCTTGGAGTCACCAGCCGATTCAATTTCTTCTTCTTGGAAGAGATTGGCATTTTCTTCTTCAGGGTAATCTGGCTGTGCATAATTGTCTTAGTCAACCTCATAATATCCCGTTGCATTCTTCATGGGTGGAGCTTCTAGAGCAAGCCTTCCTAGGGGTGCTAGGAGACAATTTTGATTTTTATTGCCAGCATAATTGGGAAAACTCCTCCTTGGGACGTCCTTGTAATTGCTATTGTTGTTGTTGCTGGAGACTTGCTTCTTCAAGGACAAGACTTCATTTGCTAACATTTGGACCATGGGATCTGTAAAATTAGAGCTAGAGGCAGGAGCAGTACCATTAGATGCTGAAGACCCTGATGCTTGCATCTTTTTATTGGTATTGTTTCCCATCCTTATTTCTCCAACAAGAATCATGTCGTCTTCCAAGCTGGTAGCTAATTGCTAAGCTGCTTCGACGTTGGCAAGATTTCCCCTACGTAAGTAGAAACTTACTTTGGGTAATTGTGTGTTGATGAAGAAGCATTTCAAGTTATGATTCGTCGGTCTTGCATCATTCGGGATCCATGTCACCAATTTGTTGAATTTTTCCACGAACTCACGCATGGGCACATGAGCTTCTTTGCGCATGGTGGTGAGTTGCGCCAGCAAAGCGTGTGAATCTTCAGCAGGTTTGAATCTTTCTTCAAACTTCGTGCGAAGAGTGGCCCAATTGGTGACGAAAGCATTAGGAAGAGTAAAGAACCATTCGTCTGCAACCCCTTGAAGGGATTCAGTGAACAATCTTACAGAAACATCTTCATGCTCAATGCCAAGAACACCACAAATGATGTAGAATGCGAATATGTGTTCATCGGGATGTTGTTTGCCATCACCTTGAAACTTCGGGAGATTTTTTCTTGAAACGCGTGGAAGTTCGTGCAAAGGTGCAGCCAAACAGAAGGGACCAAAAGCATTTCCCCATGGTCCTACAGGTGGTGTGGCCATAACTAGTTGCACAATAGGTACCTGAATGGGACGCCTGCGGTAAACAGACCAAACACTTGGGAGAGGAGATCTTTGGCTACGCGGAGGGTGGCTTACAGCACGTTGCAGTGGTGACCTTACTCGTGGAGGAGTAAATGGAAAATTACGTTGCAACAACTCTTCAAAAAGTGGATCTGCTACTCCTTGAACCCTTAATCCTCGTGTATATATTCGGTCCGCCAGAATGTAGATTTGAACAAGATGGAGATTTAAAAGTCACAATATACAAGAGAATAGTAAGAAACAGGAAACTTATCTACTTCAATCAAAAAGTGTGAGGCTTAGATTGCGCATGTTGCTCCCCAGCGGAGTTGCCAAAAAACTGTTGGGTGAAAATTATGTTATCAACTTTTCGATAGATTACACAACTAGGACTTCAACCACAGCTATGTGAGATATAAATCTCTCCTCTCAGAAAGGGGAGGCGCCCTTCTTACTGCTGACAGAAGCTATCGTAAAACAAATAAGGTAATTACACAATGTACACGATATTTACGAAGTGGGGGGGGTGTGTCACATTCATCCTTCTCTCTTTTTTCAGAGAAGATGTTTACAATGCTTCACTATTGGAAGTTCTCAATTCACAATAACCTTAAACGATCAACAAGCAGTAATGCCAATACCTCTATCTTGTCAAAGCAAAGCATAGAGGTACCAAAAGTGATTAACAATAAACAAGTTAAAGAAAAGGGAAAGCTCACGAAGGCACAAAGTTGTTTCGTAGCCATTTCAATGGTGGATCTATGAAAGATGTGTCGTTTGTTGCATTAGAAGCACAAAGTCTTCTTAGATGCAGCAATTCCTCGAACAGCATGAACAATTACAAGCACAAAGTCTTGTAGATCGTTCAACACAAGTATCCAAATAGCATGAACAGTTACAAGCACAAAGTCTTGTAGATCATTCAACAATAGTTAACCAAACACAAATATAAATCCAAATAAAAGATGTAACACAAAGTTTACATGAATTACTTAGAGTCCTTCAGATCTCATAAACTAATCACCACCAATCTCAATCAAATCCAAGAGACAATTGATCCAACGCAAAGTATGGTATGCAACTTCTTTCTTTATTGATTCAGATTTAGATTCACAAAACATGAACACAAAGTTTCACAATTTGTTGCAAATTGAGCAGCACTTCGTTGCAAAATGTTACATCCCTTACCTTGAGACTATAACTTAACTTGTTATGATAATGGAACCATGGACATTAATATAGTTGCAAATAACAGCCTTTCATGTGAATATGAAATAAAGGATAAAATAATTGTTCTATTTGATGCAACTGTAATGTGATTATGAATGTTTATTTTAATATGCGAATGTATATGATGATGATGATGATATTTAAATGTGAATTTACATGTTAGGAATGGTCTAACCCTAATTTCTTGTGCCAAGTGGTTGCAAGATCGTCATCGCACGAAGGGAAGAGGGACTATCATCAAGGAGAGGATGTAGTTGACAAGGATCAATTTGTCATTGAACTCTGGGTAGTGTATGACGTGCAACAACATACCTTTGGCCATGGTTTAAATAATATAAATATTAATTATTATGTCGAAATAATATAAATTTTGATTGTTAAGTTGGAAATTAAAATATAAGATACTTAACCAAGAAATTCCAATTATATATAAGGAGTACTTTATTATTAATAATGGAAAAAGAAATTAAATAATAAAATATAATAAATATTTAAATAAGGATCGAATTGTGCGAGAGTGAGCCGTCGGTATTGGGAAACCTGAGCATATCGCCACTCTTTAGGAAACGGATGGAATGCAAGAAAACGCCAGTATGGAATTCGAAGGGATTCACCTTAAAATGTCGATCTTTCTCCTTCATTGGATTCATTCACTTTTGTATTATTTTCGCTTGAGCATTCTTTCTGCACTTTCGAGGGTTGTGTGAGTTGGACATCGTAGTAATCTCTCTTCTCCTAAATCGAGCCAAGAAAGAAAAAGCCAAATTCGTTATTGCCTCTATGTTTATAGCATCCTTTGGGGAATCGTTTATTCTTTCATCCGTTTTTGCCAGCAGAGTGGTATCCTCTTTCATGAATCCGGGTTTAGGGAAGCAACGAACTTCTGTGGATTGTTTCTTCAATCTTTGAAAAAGAAAAGCAAGTCGAGGAAACTTGATCAAACATCCAGTGAAGAGTTCCAAGGCCATCTTCGAGCTTTAGATTTCTAAACAACCAGGCACGTAATGAATTTCGAGTTTCTTATTTATTGATGGAATTCTTATGACTTTTTCATCTTGAGTTTTTATTAAAAACATCTCTTCTAGTTTAAGTAGGGCATCTCAAATTAGTTAATGACAGAGAAGGTAGAAATTTATCTAAGAATGAGATGGCGGTAGACTCGTTATTTTACTTGATTTAAATTGTAACATATCTCTGTCTCCTTCATAAAATTGAACTCTGTAATCACATCTTGAATGTATTTTCCTTGACTCTAGTTATGACTTCATCTATGACTTACTGTCACCATTAACTCTTTCTTCTGATGCTGCCCATTAATTTCTAGTCGAAGTTTCTCTTTTGCTTGCAACCTCTTAAGCCTTCCTTGGAACTTAATCTCTTATTTAGTTGAACTGAATGGGTAACTCGCCTCTGTCTGAATCTTAAGTTATGATTAGGGCCATAGTTTTTACCCAGCAACTATTTGACTCATTGTTTTCTCGTATCTTGTCACAGAAGATCACTTTTGTTTGGGATTTCATTTCTCCTTTTGATCTCTTCACATCAGGTGACTCTTTTTCTATCTATGAGTTCTTGATCAAGATTACAGCCTTCTAAACCAATGATTAATTGGGTCATCTTGAACCCGAAAACCTTACTCTCTGCCTTACTCAAATTAAACCTATTCATCCTTGTCCTTTTGGGTATGTGACCCTTAATTAGCTGCTTAAATGATAAAAGCTTGGAAGGGTAGTATATCTGTCTGCAGTTCATCTTTCTCCTTCCATAAAGGTATCAATTAATTTTATCTTAATATAAGAATTCAAATCACTTAATTAACCATAAACCCTAAGGTTATGACCTAAGAGAATATCGATACTTCAATAATGTTGCATAAAATAAGAAACTTAATCTGAGAGTAGTAATGCCGAGCAAGGGTGAATGCTAACGGCACAGTAGCGCTAGAGATGTCGGCACAGGAGTGCCAGAGACATCGACACAGAAGTGTTAGAGAAACCGGCACAGTGGTGCCAGAAGCAATGAAAATCCTTGGCCAAGGTAGATGCCAGTTAGGCAAAGTTAGCTTCCATGTTCCAAATATACCCTGGTCAAAAAGGTCCTTCTGGATAGGGGGAACCTACAAAGGAAGAATCGACCAACAGTATAGGAATCATGGACACCAAGCTCAGAGACATGATGACATTTGATCCTTGTTGATTGACCTCGAGAAGGGCTGGGTTTCTTCAGTCGAAGAACGCGGGAGACCAATAGGTCTGGTTGGGCAGTAAAGCCCCTGATGATAATTCCTTTTCCCTCATTGATAAAGTAACTCAAGAGTTTTAGCTTGAAGATGATGGCAAAAAACAAAATATCTTGTACTTACTTCCAGGTATTTGCTTTGTCAATTAAGTTATTTACAATTAAGCAATATGTATTTTCATTTATGAAAATGTCCGTTGATGAATCAACATTGTTGTTAGTCAGTTAGTTTCATTCAATTGAAATGTCGATTGCTTGAAGGTAGTTCTAGAATGATAAAGTAATTTTGCATTTAAAAAGAAAACCCTAGAATGGCGGTTATTTCATTATGATTCTCTGTGAACAGTTACAAGTTTTCATTTCAGTTGAAATCTATAAACTCAAAGGTTAGTGGTTTATTTTGTGTTAAGGTTGGAAACCCTACTTTGTCAACAGACAATGAAAGATGTGAGTTAGTTTTGTTGCCCTAGTGGTTAATCTCTTTTCAGTTCACTATCTTTACTTTGGAAACCCTAGATTGCTAGTTATTTAGTTACTTTTCAGCTGAAGTTGGCAAAATATCTGTTTTTTCGATAACTGTTAGAAGTTAGTTGAAATTTAAATTGATTCGGTTGAAACCGATTTGGAACGTCTTGAATAAAAACAAATTAGCTATACTTAGCAGAAATTTTGGTAGTTATAGCTGAAGACGAAGTTGGGTGTTACACAAAAACTAAAGGATCGATAATACAATAGAAATCCCTCATATATAGAAGAGAGGGATGAGAAAATCTAGGAAATCAAAGGAGCAAAATTAGGAAAGTTAGGTGAGCTAATTAAGGAAAATCTCACCTAACTTTGACCAAAGTCAAAGTGTAATTTGTTTTCAAAACATTACATCTCAGATTTGGTGTAACTACATTTCGAAGAATGACATTTAAGATGTCAAAAACTACTTACAAGATGCATAGGGGAAAGCACCAAAAAGTTGAACACTGGGAAATCAGGAATCTTCATGGTTCCTTGCTTGGGCGTGGAAGTCTTCATACTTCATGTAAAGTGCCTTGCCAAATCTGATCCAAAAACACTAATTTTCTGCCCTTGGAATTTTGACAAACACTTTGCTTGCAACTTCCAACTTGCTGATAATAAGTTTCAGATTGTATTTGAAATGCTTTTGATGAATACAAATGCAATACAATTGATTCCCAAATGTTTCCAAGCATCTAGCAATGTCCTAAGATGATGTGCAATGTGTTTTTGTACCTTTCGAATGCATAAACATGAAAATCTGATATAAAAAGTAAACCTACAGCCAAGGAACATTTCTACAAACATTTGGCATGCAAACTAGTTTAATACAATGCAACTATATATGAGAGACATTTTGACAAATAGTTGGCAAGTAAACTCCTTATCACTCCAACTTGGTATTGAGAAGATATGAAAGGAATTACAAGCTGTTCAAGAGTTGCAATCAGACCTTATACAATGGACTTTAACTCACTAATACTATATGCTAATGACTGAAACTCAATGCTTAATTGCTATGACTGAATTTACATTGCATAAGCAAATTTATTGCTTTCTAGATGACTGAAATTACATTTATGATATGCTGGTTACATTTGATATGAACTCTATATGACTAGATGACTGTAAATGCAATGCAACAAAATGTGGAACCTGGAAATTCTGTAGCAGCTACCATAAAATGATTCGATTCCCTTTATTGAAGATGTCAATGCCTTCAAGAATGCTGCACCAATACTCTTTGACCCCACACGACCCTTGGAGAATTTTATTGGAATTTTTACAGCCTTTCTAAACCAAAATCGCCCCTTCATAAGAGGGTCGCCCCTGCTTGCCTGGCAATATTTTAGAAAAATAAATACAGCCTCTAAACTCCTCAAATTTGTTATGAAAATGATTGCCAACACCAAAGGAAGCAATCCCTCAAGTGCCCACAAAATTATATCTCCTTATTGAAGAGCAACGAATGAAAATGTGATTTCTCTCATGGCTGATCTGCAGACTGAAACAAAATTGCAGACTTCAAATAACTTTCCAAACTCTTCCAAAAATGATTGCAATTAGCACAATGAGAAAGACTGAAGTATCTTCCTCCACTATCCAACTAGGGTTGGTGTTGCACAACCGAAATTGGCACTTAACCAGCTAGGTTTGGTTTTCACAAACGAAGACTGGAAATCAATAAGCTAAGCATTCAGCTTCAGCAGTGTAGTAGAAAAAGTGTGTTCAACTCAAAATGTCCAAATGCATAGCCGAAGCCTCTTTTTATACTTTTTCAACCTCATCACCAAGAGACTTCTAGAAGATTCCAGAAATATTCCTTAAGTGACTTTATTATTATTTTATTATTAAGTCACTTAAGTCACTTTTTATTATTAAATTAATTAAATAATAAGTCATCCCTTTTGATATTTTATTTTATGGGAATAACTTAATAAATAATTAATTTAATAACATCTCTTGACTTAATTAAATCATCAATTAAGCTATCCTCATGAAATATCAATAATTTGGACAACTTAATTAAATAATTAAATTAAATCACTATACCTCCAATTCGGGGACATGACGGTCCTCCCTTCCCAAAGATTGCTTGTCCTCAAGCAATTCACAACTATCAATCCATCTCAACTGTCACAACATTTGATGCCCAAATTGGAGAATCAACTATGTTTGTCCACTAGCCACCTGGATCCCAAGTGAAGATCTGTGTAATGTCCCTTTTACCACCAAGTAGCTCCTGTAGCACTAGCACAACTTGCTGAATCCACTCAATAGCTGATGTAAACAATGCCAAATATGGATGTGCAATGGAACTCCAAGTAGGACAACCATCAATCAATGAAGACTCTGAGAAAATAAAATTACCAACAAACAAGTAGATAGCTGCCCTATCATATGAAATAGGTAACCAATCCAAAGATGAGTTGTAGATGCCTTCATTACCTTCCAAGGACAACTCTTGAGTGGCTGATCCACTAAGAGTGTCATTACTAACATCATCAACCTCCTCAAGAGAGTGATCAACCTCCCCAACACATGAAGAAACCTCAAATTGTACCAAGTCTTTTGATTGACCAAGCTTATAAACCTCATCACAAAGTGCATCCTTCCTTTGAGTAAGGAGTTTTCTAATGCTATCAATTCCTTTTTTTCTTGCCAAGTTGGAAAGATTGACTTTTTCTTTCACATCTTGAGGATGTTTCCTTGCATTTGCAGCCACTAATCTAGCCTTCTTGGCCTCTCTCATCCACTCTTCATTCATCATTTCAGACCTTTCGATCTCTTCAATGCCAAAGTACACAAAATCAGCCCTCTTATGCTTGATATCTTCATGTCCACCAATAGGTGTAGGGCTGCCATCAAAAGATGATATCACATCATTGGCTTGTTCATGATCACCAACTTCCTTTTCATAAAAATGATGATGCTCCATGTGGCTGTCCTCAAACCAATCCGTGATGACATCATGCCATTGTAGAGTGTCACCTTCATTGTGTATAGTTGAATCACTAGTGGCTGCTTCACTAAGTAAAGGATCAACTATCTCAAACACCTCTACATTTTGAATCTTCAATGGATCTTCATTTATCAAACCACAATCTGATTCTTCACTCAATGAAACATAACAAGAAAACTTATCTTCATGTAGCTGCTCCAAGTTTTCTTCCATCATCACTTGCTCTTCTTTACTCTTGAAGTCCTCATGAAGTGTCTTGTACTCCGCATCTTCCACTATGTGATTCTCCTTAGGACCAACAACAAGCTGATCACTAGCTGTTGAAAATTCACCATGGAGACTTTTAGATGTCTCGCCATATTTTTTCATCCTCTTGTTCCATTCTTCAGCTATTTTATTCATCCTTTTCAAGCTTTGTTCTTGTTGTTCTAGCAAGGCATTCAAGATGTCATTCATCCTTGATTGTTCACATGTCATTGGACTTCTTGCTTGATTGTGATAATATTCTGGATCCTCCATATAATCAACAAATGGAAGGCCATTTTTGATCCATTATGGAAGTGCACAGTATTCTTGGAAAGCAATCTCTATTTCTTCTTTGGAGACCATTTCTTAACCAACAGAAATTCTAATCTGCAATCAAATAGCTGAAACAAAGTGCAATCTACCCAACAGGCTGGCAAGATCCAAACTCTGATACCACTGTAAAGTGCCTTGCCAAATCTGATCCAAAAACACTAATTTTCTGCCCTTGGAATTTTGACAAACACTTTGCTTGCAACTTCCAACTTGCTGATAATAAGTTTCAGATTGTATTTGAAATGCTTTTGATGAATACAAATGCAATATAATTGATTCCCAAATGTTTCCAAGCATCTAGCAATGTCCTAAGATGATGTGCAATGTGTTTTTGTACCTTTTGAATGCATAAACATGAAAATCTGATATAAAAAGTAAACCTACAGCCAAAGAACATTTCTACAAACATTTGGCATGCAAACTAGTTTAATACAATGCAACTATATATGAGAGACATTTTGACAAATAGTTGGCAAGTAAACTCCTTATCACTCCAACTTGGTATTGAGAAGATATGAAAGGAATTACAAGCTGTTCAAGAGTTGCAATCAAGCCTTATACAATGGACTTTAACTCACTAATACTATATGCTAATGACTGAAACTCAATGCTTAATTGCTATGACTGAATTTACATCGCATAAGCAAATTTATTGCTTTCTAGATGACTGAAATTACATTTATGATATGCTGGTTACATTTGATATGAACTCTATATGACTAGATGACTGTAAATGCAATGCAACAAAATGTGGAACCTGGAAATTCTGTAGCAGCTACCATAAAATGATTCGATTCCCTTTATTGAAGATGTCAATGCCTTCAAGAATGCTGCACCAATACTCTTTGACCCCACAAGACCCTTGGAGAATTTTATTGGAATTTTTACAGCCTTTCTAAACCAAAATCGCCCCTTCATAAGAGGGTCGCCCCTGCTTGCCTGGTAATATTTTAGAAAAATAAATACAGCCTCTAAACTCCTCAAATTTGTTATGAAAATGATTGCCAACACCAAAGGAAGCAATCCCTCAAGTGCCCACAAAATTATATCTCCTTATTGAAGAGCAACGAATGAAAATGTGATTTCTCTCATGGCTGATCTGCAGACTGAAACAAAATTGCAGACTTCAAATAACTTTCCAAACTCTTCCAAAAATGATTGCAATTAGCACAATGAGAAATACTGAAGTATCTTCCTCCACTATCCAACTAGGGTTGGTGTTGAACAACCGAAATTGGCACTTAACCAGCTAGGTTTGGTCTTTCACAAACGAAGACTGGAAATCAATAAGCTAAGCATTCAGCTTCAGCAGTGTAGTAGAAAAAGTGTGTTCAACTCAAGATGTCCAAATGCATAGCCCAAGCCTCTTTTTATACTTTTTCAACCTCATCACCAAGAGACTTTTAGAAGATTCCAGAAATATTCCTTAAGTGACTTTATTATTATTTTATTATTAAATCACTTAAGTCACTTTTTATTATTAAATTAATTAAATAATAAGTCATCCCTTTTGATATTTTATTTTATGGGAATAACTTAATAAATAATTAATTTAATAACATCTCTTGACTTAATTAAATCATCAATTAAGCTATCCTCTTGAAATATCAATAATTTGGACAACTTAATTAAATAATTTAATTAAATCACTATACCTCCAATTCGGGGACATGACACTTCATCCTGGTTTCCTGCGTGAACTTCTCATCTGGACCAATGGTGTAATCCACAATGGTCTGAATCCTCGTGATCGATCTCATGGCAGATGAGTGAACCTTCTTGCACCTATCAAGATGTGTTTTAAGGTTATCCAATGTAAGCCTTGTATCACAAATGATATCTAGCGAGGCTTCTGAAAAGTATGTATTGTCAATCAACTTCATGATGGCTTCCTTGAAGATCTGGGATAGTTTTGTGGCTGGCAGGAAGATACGATTCTCCTCAAGAAGCTACCCTGGTAACTCCTTGATTCCTCTTTCAAGAATCACACGATGCCCTTCGACATCTTCCTATACTTGGTGGAGATCTTCTGTAAGAGACTCGAACACATGAATACGGTGCTTCAAAGATTCTCTTACCTCTATGTATTTTCCTTTGTCGGGACTCACCCCGGCTTCCACCAATTTACTAAGTTTTGCCTGTTTCATTTGTGACCACCACACCAGGCATTTTTCCATCTCTTTGCGCTCTTGGGAAAGTACACTCTCCTCCTTGTCAAGCTCTGTTTTGAGCTTGGCTATTAGAGTAGCTATTTCATCTGCAACAATTATAATTTGAGAACCGTGTTCTATGATCCTTTTGACGAAATCATACAACACCTTGCCTTTGGAGGCAAACTTCTCAGCTTTCTTGACAGTTGGGTCCTCAACACTTACCATTGCTAACGGTTGCACATTGCTTGTAGATCCTGCAAGTCTCCTCACAACAGTGGCATAATGCTCTGCCCTCTGTTTGTACATATTACGACCTTGCTCCATTTTATCCAGTCTTCTAGCCAAAATATCCAAAGTCACTTGTGCATCTACTTTTGCACTTTCGTTTGTAACTTTGCCAAGCTGGATCCTTGTCACTGTGTAATCCTCCATGTTGATGTCTCCTTCATGAAGTGGTATGCCAATTTCTACATACTTATGACCAGTTTTGTCAACATTCAGCCGCGAGTACACATTTTCCTTTTTCTTCCCTTTAGCTTTTGGAGGGACTATCTCTTCAAGGTCAAGCTCTTTTGGAGAAATCATTTTCTTTTTTTGCTTCAACACTTGATATAGCAACCAAGGGGGAAGAGAGGTGGTACGAGCTTCTGGATTAACTGTCAACTCTCTTGTCACCGTCTCTTCTAAAGTAGCAACTGGTATTGTCACAATGGGCTCAGTCTCTATCATAACTGCTCCTGTAGTTTGCACATTGAGCTGGTCATGCATTGATTCATTCATGAACTGATTAAAATTAGTTTTTGAAGTGATATCATATGACGGCGATGACAGGCTAGGAATAGATGATGGAGGGTTGGATAAAATGTCAACCGTGTGTATATTTGTCACTGATGGAGTATCAAGTATGGTTGACGCTGCAGGGATAGGTGAAACACTCGCTACGGGTATCACGGTAGTAGGAATAGGTGATGTAAGAACAAGTGTGAAATATACCGAGCCAATTTTTTTTTCGTTTTTCAAATAACAGATTACAACATTCAAGCAAGTGCACCCGTTAAGGTTAGATGGATAAACCGAAACGTGCAAGAAAGTAAACTCAAGATACATAAGGGAACTCAACGTCAAGTATGTGCTACCCAATCCAAGGTGGAGTGAGGGGCGACCATATGACGGAGTGATTACAGAAAGCAAAGCTTGAAATGAAATGCTGAATAATGAAACTACTCGACACCCAGAATGTGCTTGCTCACCCAGAATGGGAAGTAGCTACCATAGGGCGGAGTTATACTATTTCAAACTAATACTGAAAGCAAACTTGAAGGAAATGCTGAATACTGAATCTACTCAACACCCAGAATGTGCTTGCTGACCCAAGACGGGAAAGTAGCGACCATAGGGCGGAGATTTAACCACTACAAACTTCAATGAAATTGATCAATACAAATTCAAAGCAACAAGCTGGAGAATGACTGCCAGTACTACTGGTCAGTTTACAATGTAATATCATATGCCTGTCAAGATGTTAGAGCTGGATATATGAATCATTCAATACAATAAAATCTCTTCTTAGCTGAGTTCAAGAAACCACAGGGAATCATTACAACTTTGATAATCAACAATCTGTTTTTCTGTTTTCCACAAGTCTGTAATTTCTGGTTAAAAACAGCAGCCTGTGACTTGTTGCAAATGCTCCTAACTCACTTATAACTCATTCAACTTGCCTAAGATATGATGCAAAAGACTACGATGACAATGGCGAGCGATTTAGAAGCTTAACCCAGACTCAACATGCAACTAATATTTAATGGCACAAATTCCAATGCTTGAAAAAGTACGGCCTAGCTGAAGGAATTCGACTTGGCTTTTTAAAATAAATACTCCACATTAAAATCTGATATTTGAGACAAATAATCGACTCCCCTAAACAATGCTGAATATGCAATACCCAGAATGCCTTTTTTTGTATTTTCCGACTCACAAATGAAAACGTAGATCTGCTGTATTAAATGAAGCTAAATGGCTGAAACACTAAAATGCCAATAACAGATTTTACAATGCAAACTGAACACAAATGAATAAACTAAGATGCACTCACAAATAGATGGAAATTCACCACTAGATGTTGTCTTGCAAACATGAAGCGATGCCCAAACTGGGAGGTCTTCATCCCTCGAAGCAATCCAGAATCAATCCGGCAGCATAACGGTGTATTTTCCAAGATAATCCAAAATGATGCACAAGACTCCTTTTTATAACTTCCGCTTGACTTCACGAAACCCTAAAATCTGCTTTTAGGTCAAAACCTTCATCTTCCTCAAGAGGGCGTACTTTCTCTTCAAGGCTTTAGAATTGACATTTTAATTAAATATCATCTTATGAAATATTCGCCCCTCCAATCATTGCTTTGACTTAGGGAAATATTAAAATATTCTTTTAATGAGGGCGCCACCCTCAATGACCACTTTTTAAACACAACATCAAGTCATTAACTCTAGGCCAAGGTCAACGTTAAAATATAATAATTAAAATGTGACTTTAATTTGAATGACTTAACTTATTTCTCCGAAAGTGCCCTGAAGCAAATACTGATGAAGTCAACTAATCAATCTGAAACCGGGAGTCAACCAAACTGAGCTCATCTGGAAAACTGCCAAAAATAGAATTTACTAAAAATAGTAAATTCCAAAAAGTGCTCTGAATGCCGAGATGATCATACCACTGCGAAGACCTCTGAAAACCCAGAAGGAATCCGCCATTTAATCCACCATCTCTGAACAATGACCTCCTCAAAATTAGGAAACCCTAATTTTAACTTCCGACTAGCCTTCGGGTTCCCAAGGAAAGGCTAACGGTCACTGGAAATGTCAGGCTTGGAAAGGGGACATTACAAAGTGGTGGAGTGCTCAGATTCAGAGGTGTATGAGGAACATTTGAAGTCACAGGAAATGATGTTCTAGGAAGTCCTTCAACTACATTCTCAGATGGAGACATAGTTCTTTCTTCATCATGCCTGGGTTCCTGTTGATCACCCTCTTGTCCTTCTGACACTAGTTCACCTTCAGAATCTTCTTCTTCATCAGAGTATGCTTCTGTTGAAACTTCTTCTTCAGCGGATTCATCACTGGAATCTCCTTCTTCATCAGAATCTATCTCTTCAAAAACGGCCCCTTTTCCTTTGGAGCGAGATGGTTCAGATTTCGTAGTTTCTCCTTCTGGGATGGATAATGTATCCTTCTTACCGACAATGAACTTGATCCTCGGGCCTCTTCGCGAAGAAGTGGGAAGAGCCGCAAATTTGTCTTTCATGCGGAGTTCTTGCTGTCGGCGAGCTTCTGCTTCAGATTCCTCTCCTTGTGAATCTGTTCTGAAACTTTTCATTTCAAAACCATGCTTGTGTAACCATTTTGTAGTGTTAGACAAAATTGGCACCAATCTTTCCCTAATGCTAACACTTTCCTTTTTGGACCATTGAATTGCAAGCAACAGCCTCTTGGATATTTCTTGTTCATCATAGATAGCATTCATGATATCGCCAGGATCTATGAAATCCTCTGGTAGGTCAGCGACACCAAGATCTTTGATCTGCTGTACAGTCAACCTGCAATAATCTATTTTACAAATGGCTTCCTCATCTCTGCAATCAGCTCAGTGTTCTCAAAACAATACTTGTGATGATGACTCTTTTGTTATTGCCTTCTAACATCTCGATAATCAAAATCAAACCTATATCTGTAGGTAGGTCCTGATTGTCATGACTTGCATCTCAGCATAGACTGATTTGGCTTTTTGCACAATCTGGATAGTATACCTATCAATTGTCAGTGGGAACTTAAATCCACGCTTGTGAATATTTCTTCATTCTTTGTGCATTGAAATCAGCTGTCTACACATCTCCATGAGAACCCACTTGTCCGAGGGGTATCATGGCAACATGTAAGGGCAACCAGTGTAGCACCCTACTCTTAAATAAGTAAATGTTGGGAATTATAGAAATATGCATCCAACCTTACTTACCGCCTTATAGGCCTCATCAGATACCCTCTTCCTCTCTAGAGTTGGATCAAAATTGAACAGCAGAGGCGCGAAGAAAGCATCAATAACCCTCCTGAAATGATGGAAGCTTTCCTTCAATTCTAGTTGATAGAAGAATTTATACACAAGTACTAACATTTGATTCCCTCTTGTGGATAGACCCGGAAATTGCCTCACCACAGCTGCTGCATACACCAAATAAGAAGTCATATAGAATTTTAATGTAGAAGGCACATTGATCAAATATTCATGTATTTCATCGCTGATCTGTTTGCCCCAATCAATGTGAACTTTTTGTCTTATGATTTTGATGTATTCATACATCTAGTCATGAAAAGTGGATGATTCAAGCAAGCCCTTCACTCTGCTCAAGAATGTGATCATATCTTTGACAGCTTCTTTGAAATCACTTTGCAGGAGTCCCTTCAGCCATCTGGAAACAGTTTGCCTAGGCTTTTTTAACCATTGGCTATTTATCAGGCTTTTTGCCTTGTTGGGATCAACATCATAGACTTCTTGTGCTTTTTGTATCGAGATGTCAATGTAATTCTCCATCTGTGGAACTCTAAACACAATATCAAAGAAGTCAGGGTCGAGTCTCAATATCTCATGCCCAGAAGAATCAATCACACTTCTGCTTTCCTTGATGTAGTGGGATTCAACTTGAAGGACAAATTTTGTATTATGTGCAGCAATAGGGAACATAGATACCAAATGCAAGTTATTGTGTACGATTGCTCTCAAAGAATCATCAAGAGGCTTCTTCTCAGCTTTCTCTGCAAAATCAACTAGGTCTTGATGACCAGCCTTTGTCTTTTATCTCTTCCACCTTGGAGACCACTACAGTCGGCAGATATACACCTTGATACTTATACTTCATTTTGTCTTTAGCTTTTGAAGACGACGAAGGTTTTCTGGCAGTCATCTGAGAGCAACTGAATCTATGATCAACAAGTTTGAGGATCTTGAAAAGAGACTACAAGATGTGGAGTCAAAACCAACGTTAATCGAAAAATAGCATTGGGATGCGTGAAGCGAGCAACGATGATGAGCAAGCATGGAGCGAGTGATAAGGCACACAAAACGATGCAAAAAGTGGAAGGAACGAGGTTCGGGATGAAACTGGCAAGGTTGGAAGTGTTTCTGAGCAAAACTGGGAAAAGTGCAATGGCGCTGAAAATTAGCGCTTCTGCACTTGGAGGAAAATGACTTTGGTGCAGGGGTGCTGATTTTCAGCTCTCCTATACTTTTTTAGTGTTAGGTAAAATTTCATTATAAAGGCTCAATGTGTAAGTGTAATAGTACTAAAATTAAGCGCTTTAGCATTATGGAAAAATGAAGTTTGTGCAATGTGGATCAAAAGGCATGCCATGGTTTGAGAACTTCATTACTTAAAAGATTTCAAGGTGTAGAATGTGTTAAGGTGCAAAATCTTTTGAAGACGGCGCCATGCCATAATGAGGGACGCTTAGCCACCAAAAACAAGTATCATCACATGAAGAACCCACACGCATGAAGCTCCTCAAGGAATGAGAAAGAGCAAAAGATAGAACGGAGGGACGAACAAACCAAAACCCCTTCGTGATCACAAAGAAGAAACCGACCAAAAGAAGAAAGCGATGAAGAAAGACACAAACGCATGATGAAGGGAAGAGAAACAAACGCATATGGAAGGAAGAAAACTCACGCTCAGGCATGAGAAAGAGCATGAGGAAAACGCGTTAAAGAACATAAAAGACGTGATAACAACTAAAAATGTATTTACAGACCGCAATAAGTTAAAATGCACTCATGAAAGGAAGAAATGAAAGGAAAAGAGAAAAAAAATGCACCTAAAATGGTGAACTCGAAACCCTAGCTCGACCCAAAATGATGATCTTCACAAAAAACGCATTTTGGAGGAAAAGAGGAGTTCGCCCAGCAAAAGATAAGAAAGAGATAAAATGTGAGGAGTAAGAAACATGAAATCACTTTTAAGTGATTAAGAAATGCTAAAAACCTAACTCAAGTGGCCCATATAATCGAGGCATAAAAAGTGGCACAAAAGGCAAAAAAATGTAAAAGACATGGAAAAACGCGCTTAAGCCAAAAAATGGCTTAAGTAAGAGAAAAAAGTGTAAAATCGCTAAAATTAAGCGCTTATGCATCTCAAACAATCACCTTTGTGTAGGGGCGCTGATTTTTGGCGCCCCTGCACTCTCAACACTTAGTCAATTTTTGCAACATGGGCAGGAGCACTACTTTTGGATGCAACTGCACATTTTACAATTTCACTAAGTATTAATAGTGAGACTTCACGAAGGTACTTGTTTCGAAGGTCTTCGCGAGGCAAACATAGGGGGATGCTCAATTTGACTATTTGAGGCTTTCGAATGCATTTCGAGGTGGCTTGAACTTCACCTCGTTTTGCGTGTTTGAACATCACGAACCTAGGAAACGAACAAGTTTCGTAGGGGGTTATCCGTGGAATGAGCACTGCTAGATTCCGCGATCACACAACCAACATCTTTTTCGCCTTAGTGCCATTTCTCTTCCATTGAGGCTTCTCATTCTCATCGGAAGGTTCGGGAACTTCGCCCTCCATGAACTCTGCTATCTCATTTTTTTCCAATGCTAGCATGACTCTAAACTTCCAAGATGTGAAGTTTGAAGTGCCCTCAAGTCTATCTTCAATCTTCAGCCTATTCACCATCTTGACAATGAGATTTGTTATCACGGAATCTAGCAGCGCTCATTCCACGGATAACCCCCCTACGAAACTTGTCTATTTCCTAGGTTCGTGAAGTTCAAGCATGCAAAACGAGGTGATTTTTGAGCCACCTCGTAATGCGTTCCAAAGCCTCAAACAGTCAGTTTGAGCATCCCCCTATGTTCGCCTCGCGAAGACCTTCGAAACGAGCTCCTTCGCGAAGTCTCACTATTCATACTTAGTCAAATTGTGAAAAATGTAGTTGCACTCAAAAAGTGTGCCCTTGCTCACAACCAAAATTGGCTAAGTGTTGAAAGTGCAGGGACGCTGAAAATCAGCGCCCCTACATAAAAATGATTTTGTCAAAATATAAAAGAGCACTAAAAAAGTGCGCTCTTACACTTTGTGTCCAGACTTAGCCATTTTTGGCATGGGCACATTTCTTCATGCATTGTTTGTGATTTTCAACTCCACTCCTCAAGTTGCAAAACACGTTTTTCTAAAGATCTTCTCTTTGGGTCGAGCTAGGGTTTTCGAGTTCACCATTTCAGGTGCGTTTTTATTCTTTGCCTCTTTGCTTATTCTTCTCATTTATGCATTCTTTCCTGTTGTGATCTATTGATGCGTTTTTTGTGATTGTTTTGAATCTCTTGTTATGCAAAACGCGTATTGATCTTTTCCCATTCGCGTTTTTGGTCTTGCACATTTTTCTTTGCTTCCTCTCCATCGCACGTTTGTGTTTTACATTGCATCTTCCTCTTGGACCGTGTTTTCTTCATCATCACCAACGGGGTTTTTGGTTTGTATATTCCTCCTTTGTGCATCATGTTTTTACCCTCGCCATGAAAATACAAAACACGCAACCTCTTCATGTAAGAAGCTCGTTTTGTGAATGAGTAACACTCACTTAAAGTCTGGTGCCGTTCTTGAAACCTTCTACATCAAACAACAGTTCTACACGTTTCTTTCCAAAGTTCCAAAGTTTTCATGCTTGAGCGCACTTTTAATTCAACCTTGCATCACAACCATCCACATGCCACAAAATGCAGTAGCACTGAAATTCTGCGCCATAACACCAAGTTGTTGTCTCCAAATGCAGAAGCGCCAAAAAAGTGTGCCTTGACATAATGAATTTTTTCCTTACACTCCAAGTGCAGGAGCGCTTTTTTTCAGCGCCCCTGCACCAAAGCCAGTTTCCTTAAAAATGCAAGGGCGCTGATTTTCAGCGCCCTTACACTTTTCACAATTTTTCCCTGAAACACCTCGAAACTTGCCAATTTCGTTCCAAACCTCTTTCCTTCCACTTTGTGCATCGTTTTGTGTACCTTGTCATCCGCTCCACGCTTGCTCATCGTTGTTACTCACCTCACGCATTCCCATGTTGTTTAACGACTAACATTTGTTCTAACTCCACATCTTGCAATCTCTTTTCAAGATCCTCAAAGTTGATCGATCAAAGATTCAGTTGCTCTCAGATGACTGCCAGAAAACCTCTGTCTTCTTCAAAAGCAAAAGGCAAAACGAAATATAAATATCAAGGTGTCTATCCGCCAACTGTAGTGGTCTCCAAGGTGGAAGAAATAAAAGACACAGAGGTTGGCCATCAAGACTTGGTTGATTTTGCAGAGCAAACTGAGAAGAAGCCTCTTCCTGATCCGATGAGAGCAATTGTATACAGTAACCTGCATTTGGTAGCTATGTTCCCTACTGCTGCACACAATACGGAATTTGTCCTTCATGTGGCATCCCACTACATTAGGGAAAGTAGAAGTGTGATTGATTCTTTTGGGCACGAGATTTTAAGACTCGACCCTGACTTCTTTGATATTGTGTTTAAAGTTCCTCAAATGAAGAAGTACATTGACATCTCGATACAAAAAGCACAAGAAGTCTTTGACGCTGATCCCAACAAGGCTAAAAACCTAATAAATAGCCAATGGTTGAAGAAGCCTAGGCAAACTATTTCCAGATGGCCAAAGGGACTCCTGCGAAATGATTTCAAAGATGATGTCAAAGATATGATCACATTTTTAAGCAGAGTGAAGGGCTTGCTTGAATCATCCACTTTTCATGATTGGATGTATGAATACATCAGGATTATAAGAAGACAAAAAGTTCACATTGACTAGGGCAAACAGATCAGCGATGAAATACATGAGCAACTGATCAATGCACCTTCTACATTAAAATTCTTTATGACTTCTTATCTGGTGTATGCAGCAGCTGTAATGAGGCAATTTCTAGGTCTATCCACAAAAGGGAATCGGATGCTGGTACCTATGTATAAATTTTTCTATCAACTGGAATTGAAGGAAAGCTTCCATCATTTTAGGCGGGTTATTGATGCTTTCTTCACACCTTTTCTTTTCAATTTTGATCCAGCTCTCGGGAGGAGAAGGGTATCTGATGAGGCCTATAAGGTGGTAAGTAAAGTTGGATGCTTATTTCTACAATTCCCAACATTTACTTATTTGACAATAGGGTGCTACACTGGCTTCCCTTACATGCTGCCACGATATCCTTCAGACAAGTGGGTTCTCATGGAGATGTGCAGACAACTGATTTCAACGCATAAAGAACGAAGAAATAATCACAAGTGTGGATTCAAGTTCCCACTGACAATCGGCAAATATACTATCCCAACTGTACAGAAAGCCAAATCTGTTTATGCTGAGATGCAAATCATGACAATCAGGACCTACAGGTATAGGTTTGATTTTGATTACCGGGATGTCAGAAGGCAATTGCAAAAGGGTCATCATCACAAGTACCGTCTTGAAGACATCTGGGCTGATTGCAGAGATGAAGAAGCCATTCGCAAAATGGATTATTGCAGGTTGACCGTGTAGCAGATCAAAGACCTTGATATTGCTGACCTACCAGAGGATTTTACAGATCCTGGCAATATCATGAATGTTGTCTATGATGAACAAGAGATTTCTAAAAGGCCATTACCTGCAATTCAATGGTCTAGGAAAGAAAGTGCTAGCATGAGAGAGAGATTGGCGCCAATCCTATCCAATATTGCAGAATGGTTACATAAGCATGGTTTTGAAATGAAAAGTTTTAGAACAGATTCAGAAGGAGAAGAATCCACAGCAGAAGCTCGCCGACAGCAAGAACTCCAAATGAAAAATAAATCAGCGGTTGTTCTCACTTCTTCACGAAGAAGTCCCAGGATCAAGTTTACTGTTGGCAAGAAAGATACCCAAGCTGTCCCAGAAGGAGAAACCACGGAATCTGATCCATCTCGCTCTAAAGGTAAAAAGGTTGTTTCAGAGGAGATGGATTCTGATGAAGAAGGTACTTCCAGTGACCAATCCACTGAAGATGAAGACTCAGCAGAAGCAGACTTCGATGCAGAAGAAGTTTCTGAAAGCGGGCAAGAGTCTAAAGAAGATTCTGAAGAAGAATCTGAAGGTGATTCCGAAGGTGAACCAGAATTGGAGAGACAAGAGGGTGATCAACAGGAACCCAGGCATGATCAAGAAAGAACTATGTCTCCACCTGAGAATGTAGTTGAGGAAATTCCCAGAATGTCATCGCCTGTGATTTCCAGTGTTCCTCATACCCCTCCAAATTCGAGTACTCCTCCACCTCCTGTTCCCTCATCACCCATTCCTACCACATGCATTCCTGTAGTAGAGGTATCCACTATCCCTGCAGCATCAACCCCACTTGATACTCCCTCGGTGACAAGCATTCATACGGTTGATATACTGTCAAGTCCTCCATCATCCATTCCTAGCCTGTCTTCACCGATGTATGATATCACTTCTGAAAATGAATTCAATCGTTTCATGAATGAGTTAATGCGTGATCAGCTCAATGTGTAGTCTACAGGAGCAATGATGACAGACACTTCTCCTATTGTCACGATACCCATGGTAACTCCAGAGGTGACAATGACGACTGAGTTGACAGTGAATCCAGAAGCTCACACCTCCTTCCTCCCCCCTTGGCTGATATCTCAAGTATCGAAGCGGAAGAAGCAAATGATCTCTCCAGAGGAGCTCAACCTCAAAGAGATAGTCCCACCAAAGGCTAAAGGGAAGGAAAAGGCAAAAGTATACTCAAAGCTAAACGTTGACAAGACTGGCCATAAGTATGCGGAGATTGGCATACCACCACGAGAAGGAGATGTCAATATGGAGGACTACACGGTAACAAGAGTCCAGCTTGGCAAGGTTACCGATGAAAGTGCAAAAGTAGATGCGCAGGTGACATTGGATATCTTGGCTGGAAGACTGGATAAAATGGAGCAAGCTCGCAATATGTACAAACAAAGGGCAAAGCATTATGCCATTGTTGTAAAGAGACTTGCAGGATCTCCAACTAATGCACAACCGCTGGCAGCGGTAAGTATTGAGGACCTAGCTGTCAAGAAAGCTGAGAAGTTCGCATCCAAAGGCAGGGTGTTGTATGATTTCGTTGAGAAGATCATAGAACACGGATCTCAGATCATAAATGTTGCGGACGAGAAAACTACTTTGTTGGCCAAGCTCACCACAGAGCTTGATAAAGAAAAAAGTGTACTTTCCCAAGAGCGCAGAGATATGGAAAAGTCCCTGCTGTCATGGTCACCGATGAAGCAGGTAAAGCTCAGTAAATTGGTGGAAGCCAGGGTAATTCCCAACAAAGAAAAGTTCATTGAGGTAAGAGAATCCTTGAAACATCGAATTCAAGTAATTCAATCTCTTACAGAAGATCTCCACCAAGTACAGGAAGATGTCGAAGGGCATCATGTTATTCTTGAAAAAGGTATCAAGGAGTTACCAGGACAACTTCTTGAGGAAAATCGTATCTTCCTGCCAGCCATAGAAATATCCTAGATCTTCAAGGAAGCCATCATAAAGATGATTGACAGCGCAGACTTTTCAGAAGCCTCTTTGAACGTCATTTGTGATACAAGGCTCACATTGGATAACTTGAAAACGCATCTTGACAGGTGCAAGAAGGTTCACTCATCTGCCATGAGATCGATCACGAGAATTCACACCTTTGTGGATTACACCGTTGGTCCGGATGAGAAGTTCATGCAGGAGACCAAGAAGAAATATGAAGACTTCCACGCCCAAAGCAAGGAAACATGAAGAAGGTTCTTGATCTCCAGTGTTAGACATTTTCGATGCATCCTTTTATGCATCTTGTAAATATTTTCTAACATTTTATATGTCTTTTTGTAAATTGTAATTGCACCAAGTTTGAGATGTAATCTTTTGAAAACAAATTACACTTTGACTTTGGTCAAAGTTAGGTGAGATCTCCTTGAATCGCTCACCTAACTTTCCTTGATTTTCTCAAGTTAGTTTCCTAATTTTGCTCATCCCTCTTTCTATAAGTATGAGGGATTTCCTTTGTATTAAGGATCTTTTAGTATTTTGCAACAAAGTGCTTCCCTTTTTGAAACAAATTGTGAAACTTTGTGTTCATACTTTGCAAACAAAATTTGATCAATAAAGAAGAAGATTGCAAACCAGACTTTGTGTTGGATTCGATAATCTGTGAATTGATCTCTTTTGGTGGTAATTAGTAAGTGATAGCTGAAAGACTCTAAGCAATTCATGTAAACTTTGTGTTACATTTTTTACTTAGATTTACAATTGTGTTTTGTTTATACTATGGTTGGATGATCTACAAGACTTTGCACTTGTAATTGTTCATGCTCTTTGGATACTTTGGTTGGATGATCTACAAGACTTTGCGCTTGTAATTGTTCATGTTGTTCGAGGAATTGCTGCATCTAAGAAGACTTTGTGCTTCTAATGCGACAAACGACACATCTATCACAAATCCACCATTGATAAAGCTACGGAACAACTTTGTGCCTTCGTGAGCTTTCCCTTTTATTTTACTTGTTTATTGTTAATTACTTCTGGTATCTCTACACTTTGCTTTGACAAGATAGAGGTATTGGTATTACTGCTAGTTGATCGTTTAAAGTTATTAAGAATTGAGAACTTCCAACAGTGAAGCATTGTAAACATCTTCTCTGAAAAAAGAGAGAAGGATGAATGTAACACACCCCCCCCCCACTTCGTAAGTATCGTGTACATTGTGTAATTACTTTAATTGTTTTACCATCGCTTCCGTCAGCAATAAGAAGGGCGCCTCCCCTTTTTTCTGAGAGGAGAGATTCATATCTCACATAGTTGTGGCTGAAGTCCTAGTTGTGTAATCTATCAAAAAGTTGATTACATAATTTTCACCCAACAAGATCGATGCAATTAGGATGAGAATAAGAATGGACGGTAGCGCTGCTTGAATAAATCTAATCACGATCTTTCTTATACCCGCTTTCATAGCATGTTAGCTTTTATGATCAGATATAAAACTCATAATTTAATTTAAAAATCAGACACATAAACACAGCATATACCCTGGGAAAACCCTCCACTTGAGGGAGAAAAACCCAGCAACAAAGATCTCTCTTATATATATAAAAGATAGCAACAATTCTCTTTACAATGAGGCCACACTCAAGGCCTATATTCAACACCAACTCTAGATACAATGACAGATAATAATCTGCTCTTCCTTGATCTCAAAATCTGCACTTAGAGAAAATTCACAAACTGCTCTTGAAGGAATTCGCACTTTAATGAGAGAATGAATCGAACTTGCTTGATGATTGAAAGGATGGAAATGACCTTGTATATATACAAAATGTAAGAGAGGTCGCACCACTTCATGTACAAGGTCAGCCATAATACAAAAATATAATTACAAATAAAAGATACGAATTACAAGGAAGGTCGGCCCAAGAGAAATTATATTGTTGCCAAGTGAAGTGCCTCTTCACTTTAATTTTCTCAATAAAATAAATAGACGATAGGCTATATGCAATTTTATGTCTTGACTCGTGGTTGGAAGGAGGAGCCCGAAGCTGCTATAACATCAACAGCAAGCAACCTAGATGACTGAATTCTTATGTAATATTGCAGCTACAGCAATAAGAAAATTATAATAAACATTTATTATGCCTCCTATTGAATGAGATAATCATCTACAGCATTTGACATTTAGTCAAACACTTGTTATGCAATCCTAACATGTAAATCATGACTTTCAACTCATAGACATTTTGTCATATAGTTTGCAGCCAAACTCCTTATAACTCCAATGTAATATTACAATGAAATGAAAATGATTACAAATTGAAAATGCCATGCAACTCCTTCCTTTTATGATATGTAACTAATATAAAAGTTTGCCAAGAGTCTTGGCTTACAATGCTTATCAAATGCAACTTCAATGAACTCTATAGTAGCGCCTATTACAAGTTGATGCAACAATGAAACTACACTTAAATGACATGAAGGAACCTAGTATTAATATGCTGAAATGACTGAGAACTGATTGACAAACTTGTCCGACAACAATCAGCAAAAATGAAGTCTGTTGAGTGAAGAATCGATCCTCCAAAGTTGCCACCCCTGTTCTTGCCTGGCAACTTTTTGTATAAATAAATGCAGCAGTATTGACCTCCAAAATTATTGTAGAAATGATTGTCTTCGCAAGAGAAAGTGATCCCTCCAATACCCACAAAATTATGTCTCCTTAGCGAAGAGCAATGAATGAAAATGCAATTCCTCCCATGGCTGGTTTGCAGACTGAACAAAATTATAGACCTCAAATAATTCACCAAACTTCTCCAAAAATGTTCTCCAATAATTTTTTCCAAAATTTAGCCAAAAGCCACAAAATTTTACCAATGAAGCACAAGTAGAAAGTCTGAAGTAACTTCCTCCAATATCCAACTAGGGTTGATATTTCACAACCGAAATTGACACTTAACCAGCTAGGTTTGGTCTTTCACAAATGAAGACTGAAAACCAATTTTCCAAGCATTCAAGCTTACCAATGCAGAAGAAAAGATGTATTGAACTCAAGATGTCCAAATGCATAGCCAAAGCCTCTTTTTATACTTTTTCAATCTCATCTCCAAGAAGCTTCTAGAATAAAATATTATTTTATTTCATTGAGTGACTTTTTGATATTATTTTATTTTTTAGTAATAAGTCATCCCTTATGATACTATATTTTATGGGAATAACTTAATAAATAATTAATTTAATAACACCTCTCGATTTAATTAAATCATCAATTAAGCTATCCTCATGAAATATCAATAATTTGGACAACTTAATTAAATAATTTAATTAAATCACCATACCTCCAATTCGGGGACATGACATAACATAACTGATTTTGTAATTGTTTATGTCTAATGTTTGAATGTTATCTAAGAAATGTTTAGGCTGTTGGATTAAGAGGTCTTTCATTGGACTCCCTTGCTTAAATTACACCAATATATAGGGAAAAAATAAATTTATATTGAAAATGTCAAGCAATTCAATAAGAACCAAAATAATTGTGTGCCTCTTTCAAATAGGTGCCAATAACATATAAGACTATAGAAAGCAATTTTTCTTTTGTGTTTAAATGTGGATAAGATCTCCACACTTACTGTATCAAGAATTCGAAATGAGAGCTTCTTGTTTGGAAAGATCACCTGCAAGCAATAATATTGAACATCAAGTAAATTTAACAAGAATGTTTTCTAAAACAACATCAGAGTAACAAATGAAAATTAAAAATAGTTTTACAATACAGTTCACATTCTTATAACAGTGAAAATGCAAGAAAAATAGCTTAGCAAACCCTGAAGCACATAATTTAATATTTAAAATACTAACTTTAAGATCTGGTAGAGGAATCCTTTTGTATATTTTCAACTGTAGGGTGGGAAAATCAGAGCTCTTTTCAACCTCTTTCTTGTCCATTGCCATAGTGTACAATAAAACTAATTCTTTGAATGCTGGCTCCTGAAAGTATATCATCATCAAGACTTAGTAACATCCTTGAAACAAAATTTAGTATCTATTATCAACATCACAGAATGCACACTTGTCCTTGTAATGTTCTTCCTGTCTACAACTAGATACTTGCACTGAACATAAGTGATGTCTATCATATTTATTATGGCATATAATCAAGTATTTTAGGTCTATATGCAGAAATCATGTTTGTAAAACACAGTATGAACTGGATTTAGATGATATCATATCATATAATAGAAAATTAACTGCAATCATGGACTATCAACAGCTAAATGATATGCTAGAGATAAAACAAAAAAAAACTGAATTCTAATTTCTCATGATTTCATGACTTATTGTTTCTTTCATAGTAACCTATGCCTTTTTTAAACTATTAAAACCAGTTACAATGCACAGTTGAATTGTTAAGCAACAAGTACCTGCAAAGTTGATCGTGAAAATAGAACTGAAAATGCTGCCTGAATTTGTCTCCACATGTCATTTCCACAAATTTCCTTTGTTGCAGGTTTCCAGATATCCTTTAGTGAGACCCTTGACAAAAAATTTGGCCTGACTAAGACATTCATTCCACTCTTAGAAACATTAAATAGGTTAGAGACTTTCACAATAAATTGGCACTTACTCTACGTATATCAGCTTCACCTCCTATGCACCTCTTTACATATGGAGGGATGTTTCACGTTTTGATAATAAAAAAATCACTGAATATCTTGAGACTAGAAATAATTAGAAAAGAGGCGCATATCAAATATGATCAATTCAGAGGTCATCTATGACGTTTCTATTGTTTTAAGTTTTCATTCCTTAACAATCCATGAGATGTATCGTGTAAAGAATTTTTTCATTTCAAAATAAATTTTAAGCATATGAAAAAAGGAAGAAAAGTCTGCAGCCATATAAAAAAAAATGCTTTTTGAATAGAAATTCCTTTTACGAAGGCTAACTTATTAAGAGAGATTGAAAAGCAAGAAGAGCCAATAAGAGTGAAAGATAACTGGGCATACTTGAACGGACTAAGACAAACATTAAAGGATAAGGTATGAAGGATTGCAATCAAGCACAGTCAAGATCTCTGGATGATAGTGGGAAACATTTTGATCAATTCAACCAACTCCATAATAGAACTTCAGAAATAAAGAAGAATGAAGAAAGAAAAATGATTCAGAATGTCTTCCCCAAAATATTTTCTATTTAAGCCTTTTAGTTCACCGTATTATACAATTTAGCCAAGTAGACTGTTTGTGAAATTATTTCCTCAAATTAATGCAATCAAAATTAAAAATTAGTTCAGACCTTAAATATGGGTCTGAAGACGAACTGTAACTGTTGAGCATAACAGATGCTGCTGGTTGTGATGGAAGAAGGCCCATCCAAACAAGGAGTTTTCTAATGAGCCTCCCACGAGAACCAGCAGAAGATAAAATACTTTCATACCGAGGAACTGCCTGTTGCGCAGCAAGATAAATTGGCAACTCATTTTCTGCTTCCACGTTTGATATATACTTTTCTTGCAAAGAGCCATTCTGCTGATAACTTCTTGATTGCTGCACCCTGTTTGGCCATAGTGGTTCTTCCAACCAAATCTTAATTCCTTCAACCCATGTCTTTGCTTGTTCAATTTCTCCAAGGCTTTTCCATTTCTGTCATTGTCCATGCAGATAATATTACTACAAATAGCTCACCATCTGAGACAAATATTTTAATAGGATAACAAGCATGTTGACAAATCTCTCTATTTTGAAATTTTTTCTCTTATAGACACATGCATAAACACAGGTGAAAGTTTATCAGACATTTTCCATAAACTAAAACAACTGTTAGAGGTTATAGTCATTAAGATTTCAAAGCAATGGTCATGGAAACAATCATGTTTGATGTTCTACTTACAGCAAAAAAAATTAAAAATAACTTTATTTATAATAAAAAATTACAGTAACAGTTTAGAAGTATGATCTGGCTATTTCCAAGTCTTAAAAGCCATGATGAAAAACATAAAAAAATACAACTCAATAGGCTGTAAAGAAAAACAAGGCCATCAGGAGGTTTAGAATTAAGAATAGTATCAAACTTATACCAGAAGTCTTAAAGCAAATTTTCAAGTCTACACCTGCCATGAAACCAAGTGTTATTGCTATCGTACTTGCCAGCACTACTGCAAAAAAAAACATCAATATACTGGAGAAGAAAAATGAATGCAAGAGACTCCCAATTATCAAAGCTGTTTCAACATCATTCAACAGTCACACCTGTATCCAATTATCAGCTATCCAATAGTGCATAGCAATTCCACTCCATTTGGTTTCACAACACTAAAGTACTCTTTGAGGAATATTGTACCCATATGAAATTTTTGTATTGTATCAAGTTTCAAGCTAAATTCATTGTCCCAAGCAGTCTTAAGTGAAATATGTTTCAGACTTTCAGGTCTTGTTTATTCTCCTTGTCTTGTCATCCTTTGTATTTTTCTAATCTTCCCAAGGTCATAGAATTCAGTTGTTCAAATCATTCGCTGAGGTGAAGGATTGGTTGCTGCTAAAGAAAATTGACAAGGGTGCACCTTTGAGACTAAAGCTTTCAAATCTGAAAATTGGCTAAGTTTGGAGATTAGAGGCATATTTCACCAAAGGAGATGGGATTCACAACTAGAGATTTTCTACCACTATAAGTGCACACTTTATAAATGGAAGAACACAAAGTTCAACTTAGAATGTGAAGTCCTGAACATAGGTGCATGCCTGGGCAAGAAGACACACCTCAAAGAAGGAAAATAAAGTGTTCAATAAATTCCATTCACAAGCATTCGCCTAGGGGCAAGTGTGCCCCTGAACAAAGGACAAATTTTGGTTTATAAAAATTAGAGCAAAGTGTATTTACTGTCGCACCCTTATGGTACAAGTGCACATCACATAATGGAATTGGATATTATGTTATGAAGTCAAAAACCTTATTTCCAAGTGCATGAGGCTTGTGGAAAATGCATCTTATGAATGAAATTCAACCAAGGTATAGGTGTGGGCTTGAAACTGAGGGCGCACCTCATAAAGGGGAAAAATGATTGGTTTACAAAAACCCATTGTTAGGTGCACGCCAAGAGGCAAGTGTGCACCTATGTAAAGAGAGTAGTTTTTAATAAAAAATTGTCAACAATTGTCAAGCATGTGTTTGATAAAAGGGATGCAACTCATAAAGGAGACAAGTTCATTTTCAAAATCCAATGTGTTAGAAGTGTGAAAAACATGAGCCATAGGATCAAACAACGAACAAAGACACCTTCCATGCAAGAGATCTGCTGTAATGTCCCCTTTTTAGCTTGGGTCAGTGTTTGACAGATTAGCCTATCATCGGGTCCTCGTAGGCTAATATTGGTGATTAGGGGGCCTTGTGGGGGAGTTAATTGGTTCTCCAGATGGCAGTTGGAGTGTTTTCTTCTCCAGTTCCTTGGCATATTTTGAGGAGATCATCTTCATGGTTTTTGGCTCTGTTTATATACATTTACTATTTTTAGTAAATCAGTTGGATGTTGGGGGCCAACCTTACTATTTTAGTAAGGCATCCAAATGGGCAAAGTGAACAGTGGGTTAGCTTGTGGTGTTGTCAGAATTGATTAATGATGAGTTTTAATGGAGTTAAGATATAATTAATTATTATTAAAGTAATTACTTTAATAATAATTAAAGAATAAAGTGTATCCATCATTAATGATATATTGACTTTATAATAGATGGCTTATTTTATAACATAAAGTCAAATTATTCAATGTCTTAGAGATGGGCACCCACTTAATGAATTAAATAATAGCAACAAAAGAAAATATCATTTATTATATTAAATGCTTTAATGATTCTTGGGAAATCATGCCATTTGAGGAGTATAAAAAGCATTCAAAAAGCAAATTGATGATGCATTGTTCAACACTTATGAAAATTGATGCTTTTGCTGAGAAGAGGAGAAACAAGGGTTTCTACTTCAGATTGATCTTGAAGAATGTTCATTCTCTCAGATTCGAGCATACTATAGGTGTGAAATAACACCCAAGGTTTGCTTATCAGGTGGCTTTACATCAAAAGTCACAATTGTGCTGATAAAGATTGATATTTCAAAGAATTATCAGGAGATATTGTGCAGATCAGAATTTTGTTGGATGTTATTGTTGCTGGTTGACATTTACATTGCTGTTGCATCTTTATTCAAGCAGGCCGTACCACTTTTCAGATCTGGTTGTACAATTACCAGCAGGCCATACACATCCAGTTTGGGTGTGTGAATTCAATGAGGGAATTGCCTAGGGTTTGGGCCTTAAATCTGCAACAATAGTGGCGTCTAAGTCAAGGAAATTGTTTAGCATTGAATTCAAGGTGGAGAAATCATCCATTGGAGTTAGGTGTCCAGATTCCAGGAGGTCCAGTTTGCTGATATATTAATTTCAGACCTGCAAATACCTGCTTTGGCTCCCCGGGTATGATGCATGTAATTACTTAAGCATTGTATGAAAACTGATTTGAAAATATAAAGAGTTTGCTTCAGTAGTTGTCATTATTGCAATTGTTCGTATATATATCTTTCTTGCTTTTCCTAGCAAACTTGCTCATCAAAAAACTCAAAACAAACAAAAAACTTTAAAACCATAAGCAAACACATAGGCAGTTCTCAGTTAGTAAATATCTAAATCGGGGTGGGATATTTCATCTACAAACAAAGAATTGCTATATTCCTCAACAAGAAAAAGCTACAGAGTGCAAGAGACTATTAAAATGGTATAAAAGCTCAAGAGAGTAGAAGAGTAATAATAAAATGAAGGTTGAGTGCTATATAGAAGCAACCCTAAATGAGAAAGGGATTAGATCAGGGCAAGTATCAACATTACATGCGATGAGACAAAATGATCTAATAATAGCTCACTTCTTCAGTTAACATAGAAAATCATTTAGTTAACTTAAAAAAGAACTCCCAAGTTTAGCTTAAGTGCACGAGAATAAATTAGACTAATAATCAACTAGCTAATGCATGATTACTCTAGCACAATGCTCAATTTATTGGTGTGCACTTGGGATGATAAGTGCACATCAATAAAGGAAAAAATCATTGTTCAAAAAATCGAGTTATCAGGTGTGTGCCTAGGGGCAAGGATGCACCTCATAAGCAGGAGAAAATTAAGAGTGTTTTCAATCCATTTAAATCAGCATTAAAGAGAAATTAAGAGTATTAAATTTATTCAAACCATTATAAAAGGTTTCCAAGAAGTCAACATTGTTCATAACACTTTCAAATGATATTATTAAAGAGAATTTAAATTGCATTTCATATATATAATAAATACATCAATGTAGTGTATCGAGATTATACAAAACATAAGTATTTCAAATGACTTTCTCATATACATGTATTCAATCTTACTTGGAAGAATCAACAATTCTAATAGAAACATCTTTTCTATGCTAAGTTATAAAAACTTCAATGTTACATTTCAAATCATACTTCTATTTCAAAGTTACAACAGAGAATGTCAATTACATATACATTTAAAATGGGCTTCACAAGCCAATGCTGAATAATACATAAGTACATCGATAGCAAATAAACTTGGAACCACCAACTGCCATGACACCTTGGTCTTCTTGCGAGCTGGGGCCAAGAATGTGATTCAGGCGCCTTTTCCGCCCAACCACGAAGTCCATGACTTCCCTGGGTCCCTTCCTAACTCGAAGGAATCCCTGGCCCTGCATAAAGGAGCCTAGCAACCCGAAACAACAAAACAGGAGGGAACTCTCGATGCGTGCCTGATGCCTATATGCATTTCTAACATGAGAAATAAACACATTTCTTGCAACAGGAGGTGGCAGAGACTCAAATACATATATGTTTCTAGGCTTTTAAAAAAATATCCATCTATTTCAATGGTACAGTGCTTGGCCAAGCATAAATAATACAAGTAAATGGTAGTTTAGAAAAGGTAATACTACCGTCTCTGTTGGCCCACCTTCGGCACCCTGTCCCGGAAGTTACCATAGTGAAGTATAAATAAATACCAAAGCAGAAAATTATGCATTTTCGTACATGTTTTCAATCATTCAATTATTTCTAAAAGAATTTTCAAATATGAAATTCAGAACCTCCTTTGTAATTTCAGTAGTAAAATGTCATTTATTCTTTGGCAAGTAACCCTTTTGATTTGGATAAAGGCTCTGTTTTAAAGAAGAACATATATATATCTTCATACTTTTCAATGCACTAATAGAAAGAAAGAACAGTGTTTTCTGTTTTCAGTATGCATTTCTATTCCTTCCAAGCTCAGGCTGACTAACAGTTTAATTCCCAATTTCAATACAGGTTACAGAGTAATAATAATATACTGAACAGTGCAATTTATTCATAAATTCTGAGGTTTGAAAGATAATCTTTCGTTCAAATTTTGATGTTGTATTCCTTTACTCAGGTTTGTTCTGCTGTAAGTAAGTGTAAGTTTAAGTAATTAAGATGCTTTCCAGTTTACATGGTTTCTTCAAAACAGTTCTGTTCTTGTTTCAGGTTTAACAATTCTGAGATATCCTTGTGTATAATTAACAGAGTTCATACTACTTTCTGGAAATGATTTTCCCTGTTTTCAACTTGTATTTTGGCACATAATTAACAGAGTTCATACCATTTTCTGGAAATGGTTTTCCTGTTTCAATTTGTATTTGGCACATAATTAACAGAGTTCATACTATTTTCTGGAAATGGTTTTCCTGTTTCAATTTGTATTTGGCACATAATTAACAGAGTTCATACTATTTTCTGGAAATGGTTTTCCTGTTTCAATTTGTATTTGGCACATAATTAACAGAGTTCATACTATTTTCTGGAAATGGTTTTCCTATTTCAATTTGTATTTGGCACATAATTAACAGAGTTCATACTATTTTCTGGAAATGGTTTTCCTGTTTCAATTTGTATTTGGCACATAAATGCATGGATATCTATATATATATATATATGTATATATAAGTATATATATATGTATGTGTGTAGAAAATCATGTACAGCTGTGTATAATTTGAAGAAAGAAATTCTGGTTTATAAATCTGTTCAAAGAATTCACTGGCCGTGCTCATAGAACAGGGTAATTTTTACATGGTTTCCTTACTGGCATTGAGCGACTAAAGGGCTCAGGGAAGCCCTTGCCCCTCCCATGGGGAGGGGGCGGGCTGTGAGGGGCTCGCGCCTCCTCCACAGGCCGCGGCCTGTGGAGGGCGTGAGCCTCCCACAGTCCACGACCTTCCCATGGGGAGGGCAAGGGAAATAATTCCCTTAGCAATTTCAAAACTCAGAAAAAAAAAAAGAAAGACATTTGCCCAGTATAAACTGCATTCGAATTTATCTCAAGACATTTTGATTTTATTCAGATGACAGAATTTTTATGCAGACCAGATATGCAGACATATAATTGTAATTACACTTGAGATCATTTCAATAAAATGCAGACTTGCAACAGAACGAAAACCCTAACTCTGAAGAAGGAATGTGTATTCTATAATTGCAACACAGAGAAGTAAGCTGTTACCCAGATTTCAAAATGAAATTGGAAAGATTTCTCAGTTGTTTGTACTCTAAACAGAGAATAAAACATTTCCTTACTGCAGTTTTTAAAATAAAATTAAAAGAAGGCATAGCAATGAAGAGAACCTGGCAAAATTTGCTTCCAATGCAGATGTTCAACAATACCTTCTTCGCCTCTGTTCCAGAGCTCTCCGATATCACTCAATCAAAGTCCTCTTTTCTTTCTTAAAGCCCTCTTCCTCTTTTTCGAGGATCATGCATAAAATTTCCAGATGACAGATGAAATTCTCATGCAATTTCCAAGGATTGCCACATGCCCAGTGAATTGTTGGTTTTAAGACAGAATTTCCAAGCCCAATGTTCTCTCGGGCTGTTCATTCTTCATTCTTTTGGAAAATTAACCATATACCCAAAACAGAAATATATATATCCCTTTTTATGCATAATTAAAATTTCATTTATGCAAAACAGATTTATATTTATATTTATTCTTTTATTTATTTTGTTTTTATTTTTAATTACATTTCTTTTAAAAACAGATTTATCCTTTTGTTGCTCAAATATATAATGAGGAATAATTAAAATAGAATAAGCCATATTATTTTCATCATTTCTAAGGTTAATTAAACCGTAATTTAAATTTGCTATGCTATCATTTTCACGCAATCACATTGAGAAACAAACAAGACCTAATGCAGCTACATGCTTTAAGTGGTGTGTGCGTAATCGAGAGCTTCTCCTCTTTTACCCTGTCGGGAAGCTAACCTTCTTTCCCTCAATCACACTCTTGGCCTTCGATCACCTTGGCCTTCGATCACCTGCCACTCAAATGCACTCAGGCGTGCAAAAACAAAAGTGTATTAGTAACCATTGTAGAAAAAATTTAAAAATTAAATCAACATTCCTATTTTATATAAATGCACTCATAATTCTTGAAAGAAAACAATTATTTTTCTACATTCCCATACATCAAAGCATAGTATCATAATTCGTATATTAAATCCCATAAAGTCATGGTCAAACATTATCAAAATAAGTCATGGTCAAACATTATCAAAATAAAACATTATCAAAATAAGTCATGGTCAAACTAAGTCATGGTCAAAATAAGTCAAAGTCATGGTCAAAATATCATCAAAGTATGAGACGTGACATAAACGAAAACTAAAATGTTAAATGCAAATATTCAAAACCAATGTGCAAGTGCATGCAAGAGGCCCTAGCACACACCTTATCAAGAGCTTTCAAATCCAATTGTCAAGTGGGTGTTTAGGGTACAAGTGTGCACCTCAAGAAAGAATTTTTTTAGCTCATATCAAAGTTTGAAAACCCCTTTTTCAAGTGTGTGCTTGAGCAAAGGGAAAAGTGTTGGAAATGTTGTCATTGATGCCAAAGTCATGTCAAAAAGGGTTTTGTTGTCTAAGCATTTATCACTGATGTATGGACAAGTTTATTGGAGGTTGTCATTGATGTCAAATGGGTGTTGCTATTTAAGATATGATAATACAAATCCTAAAGCTAAAGAAACATGAATACATTATTCAAGACCTGTTCATTGATGTGATGGAGGCCTTTCAAGATACCTACAGTTGTGACTAATCTTAAGTATGATAAATGTTATGATGGAAAAGAATGTGAATATGCCATGATATGGGAAGTATCATATATACAGAATCATATGAAGACGTGGAGACATTTATGGCACAAGCCATTACATTAATGTAATGAGAACAACGATTACTATATTCCTTTATAGCAGCAATTGCTTTTGGATAGAAATGCATAATGAACAACAACTAACAATTATTAAGGAAGAAATTATATTATATAAAGCAGTGATTAAGCAAAACAAAAGAAAGCAATTAAATGAAGAACATGATGAATGAAGGGCTGGGAAAACATAAAGGAAGTCAATTTTGTAGTTGCTGAAGAAAGTAAAAAACTAAAACAGCAATATTATTAAGTAAACAGAATTACTATAAAATACATTGAATAAATCCTGAAGTGGCTGACTTCCTTATTTAAAGTTAAAAGAATATTAATATATTAAAACCACGTGGGAATAAGACAAAAGGCAAAAGAAGTCAAAATAAGAAAAAGACAAAAATTAAATAAGATAAATTAAAGAAGATACTAACAAAGCAACGATTCATTCTAAATAAAGGCAGAGTTTATATTAACAAAGGAGCGTTGCATTACAAAGTTACAATGATTCACAAAAAAGGCAGCGATGTGTGTCTAAAAAGACCAACTAAAATATAAAGAAGCAATTGAAAATATTTAAAGGTAATAATTAAAGTTTTCAAACGCAGCGACTATATAGAAAGGGTGTGATGTAATGTCCCTTCCTTAGGTAGCTCAGACTAACTGAGGTTGGCCTACTATTAGGGTTCTCGTAGGTCAGTAGTATGGTTAGGGGACCCAAACGAGGGATGTGGAGCCTAGCCGGGAGCTTTAAGAGCCTTTCAGTTTGGAGTTCAGTTGTTGAATCCAGGGATAAATTGAAAATGTTAAAGTTTGCTTTAATGGAATAGTAAAAGTGAATAGTAACAGAGAATTATAAAGTGAATAGTGAAAATTGCTCCCATTCTAGTGAAACAAAGTTATTTTTAAAATGTGGCCCTTTCTTTTGATGAGGAAAAGACCCTTGATGAGGAATATTTTATTATCTTTTATAAAAAAGCTCATGGGGGTTATAAAGTGAATTTTGGGCTTCTATTTTGGAATTCATTTGTCATTTTTCATATCAGCACTTGCAGGTTTGAGCTCTAGAGAAGGGTTTCGGCTTGGTTTCAGTCTTTTGGGAACGAAAAACTCCCAAGGGCTATCGTGAATTGGATGAGAACCCAATTCACCTTTGAGGAGGACCTACCTTGGGTCTTCGTTTGGGCTTCAGTAGAGGAGTTTCAAGTGTTTAATTTTCAGGCCTGAGTTTGCAGCAGTGCTATATCAGCATATTTCTTCAAATCAGGTGCAGCCATTGATAGATCGAGTCTCAACTAGACCAATAATATCATATATTTGCAATCTACTTGTTGGCTGTACTATTTTGGCAACCAATTTCATATCAGCACTTCCATAACAACGATCAGACCTGTAGCTGCATATTTCACATTCTATTCCAATCTTCTACCATTGTTATCATGCTCATACCGGCCTTCATACATTGTATTTTCATGCTGGCATAGAACGGGTATATTATTGGCATAGAGTATTCAAATCTTTCATTTGTATTGGGTTTAATAGAGCTGTTACAGTATGATAATTTTCATATTAGACATAACTATCATTTTAATCAGACCTTATATCTTTAATTTAATGGCATAAATGGAAGTGGATTTATCAATTTATGTTGTGTAATCATTTATATATCAGTTTTATGCATTTGTTTTATGTTATTGGCATTGAAAACACTCAACCAAACATCAAAAGCAATCAAACAAAACTCAGAAAATTAGAACAGCAGTTAGAAAATCAAAATTCATGAGTTTGCACAACAACTGTTTGACGAAATGTCAACACTCTGAAAAATGAGTTTTTGGGTTAGATTTAGTAGGGATATTCAGTGGTATCAGAGCCATATTCCTACCATCCTGTTGGATAATGATTGTATTCAATTGGTGTGAAATCAGTTGTGCACATGTCAATTTGGATTTGGTTTTCAATGGTATTCAGTTGGGACAGTGAAAAAGGTCATCATAGCAAAGTCGTTTGGAAATAAACAGGCATGGAAAGAAATTAAGCAAACACAATACAAGACCATACAAAAATTGCAGCATTTAAATGATTCACTTTCAAGGTTGGGACTCTCTAAAGGATCATCCTCACTTTCTAATAGCAAAAACCCAACACCACAAAACAAAGAAGCGGTGGTGATTAGCATATTTGAGGAGTATAGCATTCTTCCTCAACGTGTTAAGGAGAATTTTCCTTTCAAGAACTACATGGGCATGCACCCGAATCTTTTCCACAAGACTAAGCATGCAAGTAAGGAATCTCACGCTATAGCTTATGAATTGTTTAGAGAATTTTTACACATGGTTGATACAACTCTTCATGAGAATGATTGGGTGTCTTCAAGTTCCAATAAGGTATGCAAAAATTTATATGAAGAATTAGATAGACATGTTGATTTGAATCAAGAAGGCACTAGGACAGCCTTGGGTAATGATTTGTCTACATCATCCTTGCAAGAGGTTTCACAAGAGGATCCAACATTAGAGGCTAGCATAGTTCATGTCAGTGCTTTGGATAGCAATGGCATGGACTCTTTGGGTGATCATAAAGAATCTTCTAGTGTGATAGTTGATTCCAATAATGTCACATCACCTACACATGAAGAAAAATCAAAAGATAGTGAAGAAACGTCAATAGGGGAAGCAAGGAGCAGCAGTATAGAGATTGGGTCTATTTCAGTTGATCTTCATCCAACTGATCCTACAGAAGGTAGAGAGGGAGAAACAGGGGAGCCTACAGGACAGGGTTGCACGAGTATCCTAGTAGGCAACATGGAGGTTATGCTTGGGGACTCTTTTGATAGTCCTAAGAGTAGTCTTACCTCTCTGCATGAGGATAGCGAATCATCATCCATTGAGACCACTTTTTGGAGTGATGATGAGGAGTTTGTGATGGAACTAATGCTACCTTAGTTCCGGACCAGCAAGAAGACACTTCAGAAGAATTTTTGATGAGAGTCAAGCTCTCCATTGGCAGCCCACTACTTCAACCAATGAATTTACCTTTGTCCCTAAGCATGATTTGGAGAACCAACTTAAAGTTGGTGAAGATAAGATTGTTGCAGCGCTGTCCCATTTTGATCATTCCCATAAGTTGGTGGGAAATTACCTATGGAAGGTCCAACTTGAGAGGAGACATAGTGGAATTGAAGAGGCTTCATTTATTTCTGATTTGCAAGCATTTAAGACAGCCATGGAGTCTATGAAAAATAATTATTTAGCCCTTCTTTCCGATAGAGATCACCTACTTGATTTGGGTGTCATATATTCAGATGCATTGAGGAGGAAAGAGGAAGAGGTTGATCAACTCACTATGGAGCTAGTGAAGACTAGAAAATCTTTGGAAGACTCTCAAGTGACTCCCCTTATGGCGGAAAATCAGATTGAGGAGTTGAGCGTGGAGTTGAGTTTGGCTCATGCTTCACCAAATAAATCAGAAAATCAGTCTTTTATTGCAGCCTCTTTGGATGGGCAAAAATCTTGTGTTGTGCATGAGATTGAGGGAGGAGGAAATAAGGAAAAAGAAGAGCCACATGATGAGGTTCAGGAAGGCAATGATGCATGCTCACATTGTGATGTTGATGGCAGCCATGTGCATGACTTAAAATCAATTTTAGTAAACGAACATGTTGCTGATTTGGAATCAAATTTAGATGAGAAAGAGTTACTCCTCATTAAGGGTCTTGAACTTCATGTTGTAGAGGCAGAAAATCCACACAGTGATGCGACTTGCAGCCGTGTAGTCCAAGCTTTGGTAGAGAACATGCATGAATTGCAGGAGGCTACACCTCGTGGCTTATTCCTTGAGAATATGTATTCAACAGTGGAGGAGGTGGCACGAGTCTTAGGCTGATATGATAAGGTAGATAGATGGATCAAGTACCTCATTGGGATAACTTAGTTTGATGGGGCACTAGATGGGCATGAGTATGGAATCTCGGCATCCAGCTTACACTTGGTTAGACGTGCGCTTGACAAGACGAGATTTGATGCCATGCAGTTGCTTACAAATAGAGGTTATACTTTCATGCTTGCTAGGCAGTTGTATGGTGCACTCGTGAGGGAAGAGGCACAGATATCCACTTTCGTTGATGCTAAGAAGGATGAGGTATCTAGTAGTAATAGTGGATCTACTACCATGGAGGATACCTATGACATGGCTACAGGAGTAGAGCAGGGTGAGACAGTTTCAGTTAGTCATGGGGAGCAGTCAGCCTGTGTTGACGCAGTTTTTACACCCTATGCTTCAAGTTTTGAGGCTCCTATTTTGGACAGTGTTGATTTCGGACATCCCTCGTAATCCCTTGGTGCATTTCATAGTGATTTCATTGTGAGATTTGCACATTCCTTTGTATTCAGCCCACTTATGGATGAGTTGATGCTTCGTGTGACACATAAGAGTGGGGTGAATATGTGGCATGAGGTGCTCCCTTTTGCAAGGGATGGAGCGATATCTGACAAAACCCCTTTACCACTTCTCCAAGATGGATGTATTATTGGCACACAAGATAGAGAGGCAAGGTTTGATCAGATGGGATTTAGTGATGAGAGGGATCAGCCCTCCACAGTTGCATTGATTAGTGCAACTGGCTTTATGAGTTGGTGTCAAAAGCACTCTTCTTCCAGCCTTGGCAGTTGGGGTATTGTGGGGACACCAACATTTGCAGATGAGTTAGGAGATACTCATCTTTTCTGGCAGTTATTTGGGTCCATAACCCACAAGCCCAATGATCAAATGCATCGATGGTGGCAGTTGCGACATAGAGTGGCAGGGTTTGTCAAGGATGGAGGATACTGTTGTTTTTGGTTAGTGCAGAGAATTGATCTTAGTGCATTCCACCAGAACATTTGGGATCCTGGCAACTCGTTAGATTGTGACTTGGTTATTGTCTCTGATGGAGGTAGTAGTATTACTCCATCATGGGGCAATGATTCAGGTAGATAGAGTTGTAGCCTATCAGGGTTCATTTGGGTCTCCGACGTCGATTTGAATGCACTACTCCATTAGGACCACAGTGCATTGCTCCACTTTTTTTGACATGATATTGATTGTATTAGCATGGGGCAATTAGAGATTTGGTGCAAGTGGCCTATCATGCATCATAGAGTGATGGAGAGTGGTGTAGCTAGTATGCCTAGTTACAATTCTTGTATTGATAACCCATTGTTTGAGATGGGTGATGATAGGACTTATGACAATCCACTTTTTGGGTTGGGCAATGATTTCTAGATTGATGTTGGTGAGACTGCACTCACTGACACTCGGAAACTCCTTGGTGTATGAGTGTTGTTGGACATGGAGGCTACAGGCCACAGAGATTTGGGAGTTAGTTGACATCTTCTTTTGAGGGGGATACTCCCATTGCCAGGCATGATGCTATTCCTTTGGCAAAGTGTGCAAGAGACTTTGTTGGTCCATTGGCGAGTAGTATTATGCCTTTTGGGGCAGCAGTAGCTAGGTGAGGATCACTTCTCAACGTGATCCACTATGGGTGCATGGTGTTTGCATGGATTCCATGAGGTTGCTTCACAAGATACGGTACACGGATGTTACTATCAAAGTGGAGCAGCAGCGTGTTTAGTGTTGGCTTGAGGGTTACCTGCGTAACTACGTTTTAGGACAGCAAAAGGCTTGGGTGCGATGGTTGTGTTGATGTGATTTTCGTGACCACATCAATACAGAATAAAGTTGCCAACAACTACCCTATTCTCTCTTGATCAAAGTATCCAACACACTAAGATTGCGAGAGAGTTCTTGCGTTCAACTCCAAGGTTCCTTCTAGGCGGTGGATAGTCTCAATTGGCTCGATGTGATTTGTTGGTATTTCAAGGGGACTTACACAATTGTTCAGCAGCGGACAACAGACAGCAGATTAAAGGGTTTCACGTGGTTCGAATGATTTGGTAGGTAAGTGCAAGTTTCCTAACACTAACCAGAAATGAACTAAATTTTAATGAGTTCAGGGATAAGAGATGCTATAATTCTACTCTAGGGTGTGGGACATGGCAATCAATTCTCGCAAACTTCAACCTAGCTTTGCTTTGCCTCGCTTCAGACAGCTTCCACAAAACCGGTGCAATCTTCAGAGAAGTAATCAAAGGTATTCAAATCATGATTCAACATGAAGACACCATCACAACGATGCATGCCAACATATAGACCATAATCGAAGTTAAGTTCACAATATTCTAGTTGACCACGCAAGGCGAACCCACCATCAGTGAGCCCACTAGTGGTATGGATACATGAAGTTTTGTTCAAATTAAGCACCACATTCCACAATTACTAACTACTTGCATGAAATGAAATCTACTTTACTTCAAGATTCTAAGTGAATTGGAAGGACGAAGAAGCCTCGCTAGCTACTCACAACAAAAGAAGAGATCACCATCAATGAAAACCCTTTTTATTGAGAGTGTTCACAACAACTTCTTACAAAATATTCAAATGGAAGACTTTCCTTCCTTTTCAATCTAAGCTAAACTATCAAACTATGCTACCTTCTATTCTATCAATCTCTCCCTATTCCTTCTCTACTATTCTAAATTAATTTACAAATGAGGGGGGATGCCCCTTTTATAGTTGGCCCAGTCCAATGGACGACTCAGATTCAATTACAATGAAGGGCTCAGATCGAGCCACATAAACCCTAACCCTAAAAATCGCCACCAAGAGGAGTGGGGTAATAAATGAGCAATTAATGTCCACAACCCTTCTAGAAGGCCCTTGTCTAGAAACGCGTTCGCATTGTTCTTGTTCCTCTTCTTGACTGCAAACTGGATGAGTCTGATCATTATGGCTTCAACTTCTTCCTTAGTCCTGAGGGCATTTCAGTGCCAGAGGATGATCTTCTTCTTAGCTGTCACTCTTCAACTCTTCAACGCCTGAGCCTTTCATTTTTTCCCTTATTCTAAACTTGAAATATTTTCTTGTCTTGGATTCAATCATTCCTGCTTGCCATTCGCCTGATTGCGTTGGGTGCATCTTGGGTTTCAACACTTAGCCATTTTTGACTTCATGGTTTGGGTGCGAATAAGATCTCGTGGAGGAGCTCGAAACACACAACCTTATCTCCCTTCAAGGTTGTAATATCATCTTGCTTCATTGCTTCAAGTCATCGTGCTCTGGCCCCGACATTCATCCTGCAAAACAGACAAAAGGAAGAGCATCAAAACACTTTATAATATAAATCCACCTTACTCACCTAATATCCATGTTTTGACCTCCAATGTTCGATTAATCTTTGGATCAGATAGAGTTCAACGCTTTTCTTTAGCACAACTTTTGCCTTTAAAGTCCTCATGCCTTAGAATATTTCCACATTATCATTCATCCCCCTTAGGGCGCATCTGGAGACTTGAGCTTCCATTTTCATTCCTTAGAGGATTTCACCCATCTTATACTCCTTGGGCGTACTTTGCTTCTTGTGAACCTTGAAGTTGTGCCTTAGAAACTTTTATCCAACCTGAGCCTTGGGAAATTTTATCTCCTTTTTGCCATAACCAAATTTCCAATCCATCTGCCTTAGAAATAATTTATTTCCTCTAGAAAATTTCATTAACCAAGCGCCTGAGTAAAATCTCCATCTTAAAGTCTTTGGCAGGGCGTGAAGAATTTCAAAATCATCTCCTTGTCGAAGATATCCAGTACCCAGAAGGAAATTTTCTTCGGAAAACACCAAATTCATGTGTTTATAGATGAAGGGGTACTTTTAATTTTTGAATTTTGTACCTTAGAAAAATATTTTGCCATCAAATTTATCTTCATTCTTCATCTCTGGGTGTATTTTCTTTGCTTAGCCTTGAAAATCTTCTTCAATCTCATGAAGCTGGAGCATTCAGACTCCTTCTTGCCAATTTATCCATGCCTTAGCAAATCTCATCATCCTCTCTCAAGCTTAGGCGTATTTTCCTCTAGGGGAGGAGAGACTTCAACACTTAGAAAAATTTTATCATCTTTCATGAGCATGGGCGCATATAGGGGGTCAAGGAGGAATTTTGAACATTTTAGACAATTTTTCTCCCATCCATCTTTCTCCAGTCATGGGCACATTTTGCTTGAGGTAGAGGAATTAACAATTCTTAGCAACTTTTCCCTAGAATCATCTTGAACTTGGGCGCATATTGTATGCCTAGGAGGAATTAACCACGCCTTAGAATATTTCTTAACTTAACCTTGCACTTGGGCACATTTGACATGTCAAGGTGGAATTTTCTAACACTTAACAATTTTCTTCTTCACACCTCTAGAGATGGGCGCATTTCACTAGGAGCATAGGAATTTCCAACAACTTAGAAACTTTTTCTCCATCCACCTTCACCTTGGGCACATATTGGGGGTGGTGAAGGAATTTTTTGATACTTAGAACATTTTTTAAAGAGCTAACACCTTCAAGATGCTTGGGCGCATTTGGAGGGTCAAGGAGGAAGTTTCCAACACCTCATAACTTGTCTTAACTTCACCCCTAACATGGGTGCATTTAGGGGGTACTGCAGGAACTTCCTAACACTTAACAACTTTTCTTCCAAGCCAGCCAACTTGGGCGCATTTGGGGTATGGAGCAGAAAACTTCATGCCTCAGAAACTTTTTCTATCACCACCTCTCTTTGGGCGCATTTGAGGGTAGGAGGAGGAATATCCAACGCCTTGGTAAACTTTTCTTTCACACATGTTGGAGATGGGCACATTTCATGACCCCAACAGGAATTTAACTCATTTTCCTCACCTCCCTTCCTGACAGGGCGCATTTAGGGGTATGAGCAGGAATTAACAATGCCTTAGAAAATTTATTCCCATCTAGCTTTTGGTATGTGCACATTTGGACTTGGCAGCAAGAATTAACAATGCCTTAGAAAATTTCTTCCCATCTAGCTTTTGGTATGTGCGCATTTGGACTAGGCAACAGGAATTTTAACATTTGAAACTTTTTCATCCTCCTGCCATTCTCATCTTGGGCGCATTTCACAGGGGGTGAAGGAATTTTCTCAGACTTAGGCATTTTTCTGGCTTGCTCGCTCTTGTTTTACTATATTTAGTAAGTCTCTAATTTTCACCCTTCTGAAGCTTGGATTGATCTGAAATTTTAACCACATAACCCTCATGACCTAGTTAAGTTGTTCACACTGCCATCTTGTGCTAACTTGCTATTTATAGCATGTTTCTGGAGGCGATTTACTATTTGTAGTAACTGCTTGATTTCAAGACTTCCACAACTCTGTTCAACTTGAAATCTGAATGACGTGATCCTCATGGGATGACTTGCCTGTTCACACTGGCGCCTGTTGCTAACTTACTATTTATAGCCTGTTTTTGGAGTGCCTTACTATAAATAGTAATTGCTCAGATTGCCTTCAAATTTCACCAGTGGATAGCTTGAAAGATACTAATTGCAGTGGGATACACCGGTTTTCGGAGATTCTGGCGTTTGACCCCTTATTTTGGGTCCCAAAGCTGGAAACCCTAATTTGACTTGCATGTTGCTTAAACGATCTCCATTTGACCCCGTTTCTGTTGCGTGTTGCTCTGTTCGTGATACTGAGGTGTTGGGCAGCTACCGGAGTGATCCTACTAAAAATAGTAAGTCCCTGAAAAAGTGACCAACTCTGCTTGCATGTCACATCACTGCGTAGCTCTTGAAAAACCCATAAAGAATAACCTAACATGCACTGAAAAGTCCTGCATGCAAACCCTAAAAATAGCCTCTGAAAACAGGTCTTGATCCTGGTTTGCATGTTATACCATCGTGAAGCTTTCGAAAAACCCACAAAGAATACCCAGACATGCGTAGAAAATTCCAACATGCAAACCCTAAAAATAGCCTCTGAAGGCTAAGTGTTGAAAGTCATCATCTCATCTTGCATGTTATATCATCGCGTAGGTCTCAGAAAACCCAGAAATATTCTCCAGACATGCATTGAAAAACTTCGCATGTAAACTCTAAAATCAGCTCTTGAAGGTGAACTTACTAAAAATAGAAAGTTGTCAGAGCTGGTTCAAATTTTGCAGACAAGCAGCCTGACGTGTCCTGGATGCAATGTAATGATCAGAACTTCAAAAGTGCTAAGAAAATGTCCCAAATTAGGCACTTATTAAAATAGTAAGTTATCGGAATTCAATGAAATTCTGTTGAGAACCTGTTGGAAGCTTATTGACTACAATGCCAAGCTCAGATTTCAATTTACTCACCCCATTTGGCTTCAAACTGGCTGGAAGATTCAAAACCCTAATTCTCAAACTTAGCCAAAATTTCAAGTTCAAGCTCAAAGGCGGTCACATCCCCGAAAAGGCAAACAGCAGAAAGAGACAGAAAGAGAGAGAGAGAGAGAGAGAGAGACAAAACCAAAACCAAAAGACGAGGAACGGAGCAAAAATTAAGGGGTCCCCATTTTGAATGGGGTGATGTGTGAAAAGGTCACAACAGGTTGTATTTGGGCAAGTATTGTTGTAATACTACGCATCACATGTCGATTGGTATGACTCCCTTCAGAGCGTTGTACAATTATGATACCTTATCTTTTGTGGACTTAGCGTTAGGTGATAGCAAAGTTATCAAGGAGTATTTGGTACGATGGAAGGATTTGTCGTTGGAGGATGCCACATGGGAAGGAGAGATGATACTTCAACATCCAGCTTTGTAGTTGCTTGGGGACAAGCAATCCCGGGAAGGGAGGACTGTAATGTCCCTTCCTTAGTCAACTCAGACTAGTCGAGGTTGGCCTACTATTAGGGTTCCCGTAGGTCAACAGTATGGTTAGGGGGCCCAACCGAGGGATGCGGAGCCTAGCTGAGAGCTTTACGAGCCTTTCAGTTGGAGTTTAGTTGTTGAATCTAGGGATAAATTGAAAATATTCAAGTTTGCTTTAATAGAATAGTAAAAGTGAATAGTAACAGAGAATTATAAAGTGAATAGTGAAAAGTACTCCCATCCTAGTGAAACAAAGTTGTTTTTAAAAAGTGGCCCTTTCTTTTGATGAGGAAAAGACCCTTGAGGAGGAATATTTAATTATCTTTTATAAAAAAGCTCATGGGGGTTATAAAGTGAATTTCCAGCTTCTATTTTGGCATTCATTTGTCATTTTTCATATCAGCACTTACAGGTTTGAGCTCCAAAGAAGAGTTTCAGCTTGGTTTCAGTCTTCTAGGAACGAAAACTCCCAAGGGCTATCGTGAATTGGACGAGAACCAGTTCACCTTTGAGGAGGACCTACCTTGGGTCTTCGTTTGGGCTTCATTGGAGGAGTTTCAAGTATTTAATTTTCAGGCCTAAGTTTGCAGCAGCATTATATCAGCATATTTCTTCAAATCAAGCGCAACCATTGATAGATCGAGTCTCAACCAAGCCAATACTATCACATATTTGCATTTTACTTGTTCGTTGTGCTATTTTGGCAACCAATTTCATATCAGCACTTCCATAACAACGATCAGACCTGTAGCTGCATATTTCACATTCTATTTCAATCTTCTACCATTGTTATCATGCTCATATCAGCCTTCATACATTGTATTTTCATGCTGGCATAGAACAGGTATGTTATTGACATATTGGGTATTCAAATCTTTCATTTGTATTGGGTTTAATAGAGCTGTTACAGTCTGATAATTTTCATATCAAACATAACTGTTATTTTAATCAGACCTTATATCTTTAATTTAATGGCATAAATCGAAGTGGGTTTATCAATTTATGTTGCATAATCATTTATATATCAATTCTATGCATTTCCTTTATGTTATTGGCATTGAAAACACTCAACCAAACATCAAAAGCAATCAAACGAAACTCACAAAATCAGAACAGCAGTCAGAAAATCAGAATTCATGAGTTTGCACAACAACTGTTTGACAAAATGTCAACACTCTGAAAATGAGTTTTTGGGTTAGATTTAGTAGGGATACTTCATGTGAACCTTTCAACATAAATGATATAAAGAATAAGACACTTATGAGATGCTTGAGAAGATAGATTTGGAGATATGAAATAAAATAAGGAATATGTGGAGAGTAGAAGGATGAGAATAAGTGTGTTGAGTTAGAAGATTTCATCATACATACACAACAGATCAAGAGATTTAGAAGAGCAGATCTTAAGGAGTATATTTGCAGACTTCATGAAGGAATTGTGAACTGTGTATGAGCAGATTTATGAAGACTCTATGAGCATATTTGTGAAGACTTCGTGATGCAGATTTGATAATGGATATAGGTAGTTTGGATAAAGGAGATATATATATTTGATGAAGGCTATATGCAAACTTGACAAAGAATATGCAGATTTGAAAGAAGTATAAGCAGATCTAAAAGGAACACATATGGAAGTGAGTGTATCAATTTTGTGAAGAGCATTGCAAGAAGATTATTTATAAAAGCAGCTTTGTATGAAGAATTGAAAAAGAAGATATATGAAGATATTTGGAGATCATTCAAGGAAGATAAATTAAAGAGGAAGAGTGGTATTAAACAGGTGATCATAATGTCCATCATCTGTTGAAGGAGCAACATAGAGGGCGGTACTTTGCTTTGGAAGTCGGTGCTTCCATCACAATGAATCAGCACAAGAGGTCAAATCATTGAGAGAGGGAAATGGTTGGCAAGATGAGGGGATAACGGAAAGAGGACTCCTCCTAGGTAGACCACCTCATATGGATGGCATGGGCCACATGAGGCCAAGAGGGATGGTATATCCGCTCTTGGGCCTAGGGTAGAGGGTCCTAGGCACCCCATCAAGTCATGTTCTCCCATGCTCTCCTATGGTTGAGCCCTCCAAAGATATTAAAATGCTTTGTGATTGAATTAATAATTCGGCCATGAGTTTACTAATATTTAATTATGATAATCTGCTAATTAGTATTATTGCGGTAAATGGTTATAATCTGCTAATTAGTGTGATTGTGGCAAATGGTTTCTAATCTGTTGTAGGGCTTCAATCAGGTGAAGGGTACTCTCTAACCCATTTGTTTATTTGGAAATTGAGGAATTAGGACAAATTTAGGGCATTCCCAATTAGGGGACATTACAGCCTTATAATGTTCATTTATATTAATCATTTGATATACAAATCATTGCCTTTTAATTACAATTGCTGCACTTTCATAGTGATTGCTGCATTCTTAATAACAATGATTGTTGTCCATTTATTACTTTAAACAAAGCACTGATTTTTCTCACATTCTAATCGTTGTTTTTTAGTTGCTACATCTTTTTTCTTTATTCCTATTTTGTCTTATATGCTTTTTCTTAATTTTGTATTATATGCTTCTCTTTTGTCTTTGCTTGCTATTACAAACGAATGCCATTTTCTGCTATTCATTAATATTCATTTCGGCATATTATTAAGACATCACTGCTCTTCATTAGCAATATCAACCGATTTATATGGGTGATTATACCCATCCTTTTTTGCTACTCTAAATAAATGCTTAATGTCTTTTAGTTTCCAGTACTGCCTTTAGTCTTAATGATAGTTCACTACCTTCCTTAATGGTAATTACTGCCATATCTCTTTCACACATTGTTTAAGTTCATTTGCACACTTTATATATACTACTTGGCTGATTGACAATGCTTTGGCCTTTTGTAAATAATCATGAAGTCGGCCAGCAATAGCAAGGATTAGTGGCAATAATAATCACAAACTCTCCTTTTACTTGTAATGCAATCTGCTCATGATTGATTTGCTTGGTTATTGGTCATCGATTTGTGGCCTTTGGCCTTTGTCTATCATATGATTTCTTCTATTTACAAAGTGCTCATCTCACCTTTGACATCAATGACAATATGTAGCAATCTCGCTCATACACCTTCGACATCAATAATAATCTTGATATTCAATTTTGACATCAATGACAACTATAATATTTGTTATCTCACCTTTGACATCAATGACAATATTTCCAACAGCTTCGTCTGTGTTGAGTCCAAGTTTTCCAGGTACATTGTAAATAAGTTGCATTTACAAAAGTTGCTTCCCATGTCAAAAAACGGTGTGAACCATATTGTCTTCAAAACAACCAAGAGAAGGATGAAGATGAAGACAAGTTAACACTTGAAAAGAAGGATTATCTGGTTAAAATTTGAACAAATCTGTAGGGGCCATTAGGACTTCTCCCTTGTGAAGAACTAGGATGACCAGTACCAAGAGTCACAACAGTACCAAGGATGAGAATAAATAGTGCAATATTATACTAATGTGCACCATACCTTGTTAAAAAAAGTTAATGCATGTGATGGGGAAACAAAGTTCTCAAAAGCTGAAGCAGCTTATGGTTTTACATCTAACAAGAAATGGGATTTTGAAAGGTTAGGACAGCAAGGAAAGGCTACAGGTATGCGGTAAATTGATAAGAAGTCAAAATGCAAGAAAGACAAGGATGACCTTAAGGTGGACAATAACCTTCATTCAAATAAGAATGCACAGAAAGATACTAGCAAGTGGTGCAACATCCATAAGATCAAATGGCTTGGATAAAGAAAGTCACATCAAAAAGTACTCTCAGTCAAGTTGCAAACTTAGCACCAACACTGAAACAACCATCCTTGTTTGACAAAGAGAAACAAGTCAGTGGTCAATCCCTACTCCATCATTACCACAACACAAGCTTACCTCTCAAATCCAAAGGAGGCAGAATGCCTCTTCCACTCATAGATGTGGCTGAAAGGAATGACTCTACCCTTTCATGTGGATAGAAACAATCAGACGGATATGATATCAAAGGATATGGTCAAGAGTTTGAATCTTCCAAATTTTCAATGAGTACTCACTCTCAGCCATACACGGTCAGTTAGGAAAATTGGGATAGAGATATAAATGTCAAGCATACTCACCTTCCATGCTCAATCAAACCATTTCAGGATAAATTCTTTGCACTGTGGTGCCCTGAAAATCTACAAAGTTCAACTTACTACACCTTTTATGTAGGAAAGCCATGGTGTCTATCATCAACATCCTGGGCAAACAGTTCTATATATAATAGGTAGCCCACACAAAGATATCTTTGATCAGTGCCAGGATACATATCCACATTTAGCAACCCAAAACTAGCATGAACCACTCTTGGAAGAGGATGGTCGCATAAGGGATGATAAACAACAGTTGTAGAACAACCATAGTCTCATTATAGAAAAATTAAATAATCGCAAAAGATTCTTTCCAGTTTTAAGTCTTCTTGTCCGTTTTTTACCATGCATTCCATACCTTTCAATATTTTGGAGATGGCTACATCTTGACTGAGAAAGATATAATGCAATAATTGTTTATTAGATGGAGATCTGATCAGGAAAATTATATGATTTTCATATTTCAGGTTTTATGAAGCATGTTTTGAAGTTCCTATTATAATATATTGGAAAAACAAAATGATGAATTTTCAAAGACAAACTCAATATAGAAAATTATATTTATGAACATTTCAATTCAACTGCAGGCTGAAGAATAACCTAAGAAGATTTTCAATTCCAATTGATTGTGGCACAATAAGAAAAGGTAGATGCTTCTATAGGAAAATATTTATATAAAGATTGGAGTAGTGATAGGAATAATTAGATTAGTCTACCCAAGTGGGTAATTGAGCAGAGTCTCAGAATCTTATGATGGAGATGTCATCAAAACTCTTGATTAGAGCAAGTTTCAGTAAGTCTAAGTTGAGGAGTTGCACCCTCGAAAATAGAGAGTCTTCGATTTACTGGTTTCTTGGCGTAATCTTCCCGTGTTGCTGTGTACTTTGAAGATATTCCATGATATTCACTTCCACCTTAGAAACTCCATAAGTTTTGAGACATGGCATGTTGAGACTCCTCATATTATTCAGATGTTCAGAAATACGGGAGCTCAACAAGATTCCATAAATAAATCCATAAGTTTTGAGACAGAGCATGTTGAAATTCCTCACATTTTTCAGATATTTGGGAAATTAAGGAAGTTAAGAAAGACTTCATGCATGCATGCACACGCACATGTCTCTGTGTATGTGTATCTTGCTAATGCAGAAACTTCCTTGGATTTATGTTCTATTTACACTGAACCTTAGTTTTGTTGCCCTTTTAAAACTTTTTATTGATGCTGATACTAGATATTAACAATTTTGAAATATTTTTTTTCTATTCTGACATAAGTGAGATATAAAACATAAAAATAAATGCAAATTTTGGCTGTAAGAGCCGATCAGCATGCATTATAGGCTAGAATTAGTACATTACAAAAGCAAAGTAAAATAATTTAGTTTACATGTCATTGTTATGCAATAGATTAAGCCATTTAAATTTATCACCTGATACAAAAAGGAGAGAATATAGGGGATTTTATAAAGTAAGTATGCGGACCTTATTTATCCAAGTGCCAGTCTTCAAAAGAGGTTGGGACAAACAACTTAATATTTTCTGCAGGAGTCTAGATTGCAAATAATCAAGCTTTTCTCCAATAAGCAAGCCATCTTGCCTTTCAGTAGTGTATCCTCGTCTACATAGTAACACATCCAAATATGTGACTGAAAAAGATAATTCTCTTGCATGAAACATCAAATCAGATGATAAAATTAACAGGATATGAAATTCAAGTGGAAAGATAATATCAATTTCAATGAATAATGAGAAAATTGGCACGAGGAAGACACCAGGCATTGAAACTTCTCAAAAGCAAGCTAAAATGTATACCATACAGAATTTTCCTATCAGTTATCCTATTTACCCAGATTCTAGATCATTGAATCTTTTAAGTATCACCATTACAAAAGAGCTTAAATCTAGCATATGGTTTTCTCTGAGACTTTTTTGTAACCATACTTTTGTAAATTGGTATTATTATAATAACATTCCATGGATCAAAATCATTAAATAACATAGTAATCCATTCATTCCCTAATGCAAAGCCATGTTTAATGTAAATTTCAATACAAAATTTTAATACAGGTTCTGTGCAATTGTTTAAGTTGACTCTTGAAATGGTGGCCATTGAGTAACAACTTGAAATGGTGGCCATTGAGTAACAAACGATAATAATTACAAGCACTAAAATTGCCAACAGAGGTACATATATTGGAATGGTTACATATTCTTTTAATTGCTAAATAACATTTTGAATTATGATGAAATACTTCTAGGCTAAGCATTACCTCATGATTCTTTCTTCTAGTTTTAAATCTTATTGGTATATGCACCAAGGGTAGCTCTCACAGCCTATTAACCCAGACTCTACTATTGCCTACACAGTTTTGGTTGATACCTAGATTCTTTTTCAGCTATATATATATATAAATGCTGCCTTCTTCTTTCTATTGTTTTGTATTATTGTAATTTCTTGGCATTGTTGGGTACATGTTACTGTGTATATAGTGAGATTCACTTGTTATTAAATGCCCCACTCCTAAACATGGACCTGTATCAATAGTCCATAATGGGGGAAAATAGCATGAAGAAACAACTCCAAAGCTTGTAGGAGAATGGAGTTATTAGTCCTTGTTCATCTCTATGTTGTTCTCCCATTAACTTTGTGCCAAAGAAAGAGGGGAAATGGAGGATGTGTATTGACTGTGAGACTTAAACAAGATTATCATCAAGAATTGTTACCCTCGTCTGCAGATTTGAAGCCAGGCCACCATCAATTTCATGTGAAGGAGAGTGGAAAACTACATTCTAGACAAGCCAAGGACTATATGAATGGTTTGTACCTCTATTTTCATGTAATGCACATAAGACATTCATGAGCTTAATGAATGATGTATAAACTCATTCACAAATTTGTATGTTACAAGTACTTGGAAAACATATTAGGTTTCAACGAGATATACAAAGATATACAAAGATGTGATGTAAGTGTTGGAAGTATTGAAGAACGAGTTATTCTTAAAATAAGAATGAATGTGTATAGGAATTATCAATGTACTAAAGGCATTTCATTGTATTAGTGTTTTAATTCATAACTTTCAATGTGACACAAAATGGAATAGCATGTACAATGAATTCTTCAAATTATGAGGGTAAGTTCCCATTGTAGAAGAGTAATAAGTTTCATTACACTTTCAATTTGTAAAACCTAGAACCTACATGATCTTAAGGATGTAATACAAAAAAAATTAAAATAAAAATCTATCTTTTTGGTTCTCAAGCTAGGCATAAGGTGATTCAGCACTTCTGCATTAGACGAGATTTTGTATTTTAAAACTATCTACTACACAAAAAGATCTAACATGGCTATAAATGCTCGCACTTTTCAGTTAAAAATATAGACTAAAATTCACAAGTAAAACTCAATTGAATTGAAATAAACACAAACACAAAAGATAGAATGTCCCAAAGTGAAAATTTCTTGATTTTTCACTTTCACAATGAACAAGTATGAAACCATAACACCTTTTGATCACCAAGATCCAAAGAGGATTGTCATGAGCCCAAATGGGCCAGAGGGGTACTTGCCTTTGGGATCAAAGGGTACTACCTTTGGGTCTAGATTGATCATCGGAGTAACCATTGTAATCTCACCCTCCTACCATGATGTAATAAGAGGGGAGGATCAATTATGGGAAGTGGAACAAGGATGATGACAAGGGAATTAAGAGTCTCACTAGGTCATCTCATATGAATGGCATGCACCACGAGGCCTAGGGAATTCCCTCATATGCATGGCATGCGCCACATGAGGAGGGAGAGACCGAGATATCCTATAAACATCCTCTTTCATTTGACCCATAATTGAGCAACCCCAAGGTAGGTTAATGATTGGATTAGTTAGTTCATTATGAAGTTGCTAATATTAATCATGATATTTAATATAGAGTTACTCATGCTTAATTTCGATGTTCAATGTGAAGTACTAATATTCTATTTGTTAGGCTATCTTAGAAATGGATCTCTAACTTGTTTGCAGGGACTAAATCAATTCAAGGTATCCTATAGGGCCCATTGCTTGGAAAATTGATAATTTAGAATAGATTTGGTATAACTCCTATTAGGGACATTACAAGTGGTATCAGAGCATCTTCCTGCCAGCCTATGTTAATGTATCTCCATATGTGTCTGCCTTTTGTGTGTATACTTTGTGACCTACATGTATTTATGCAACTGTGTATACCTTGCATATACTTTGTGACTTCAAGTGTATATTGTGTACTCGTGTATACTGAGCAACCTTTGGATGGGGGACGGACCCACGGTGTAGTGTACAATGCACCGACATTCTTTCTATCTGGGATGCATTATGGACATGTGAGTGTTAGCCATGTGTAAGTGATAAATGCTAGAGCTAGTCACTATGTATTCTTGATGTATGGTGGAACTCGTCATTGTGTTTATGATTACTTTATGCTTAAAAATCTATGAAAATGTTAAAAATATTGTCTGTCAAGTTGCTTAAGCTAGTTGGTTGTTTACGTGCTTGAGTTGGTTTCCTACTTGCTTGAGTTGGTTGCTTGCATGCTTGAGCTACTTGTTTGCATGCTTGAGCTGGTTGCCTACTTGCTTGAGCTACTTGGCTGTGTGCTTGAGCTACTTGTTTGTGTGCTTGAGCTACATGCTTGTCTACTTAAGCTGGTTGCTTACTTGTTTGAGCTACTTGTTTCCCTGGTTGAGCTACTTATCTGCTTGGTTGAGCTACTTGGTTGTCTACTTTAATTTCTGATTCATGTGATTTTAAGTTATACAGATTCACAAAACTCATGGGTTTTGAGAGTTATGGAGAAATAGTAGAACTTAAGAATATTAGTCAATACATTGTCCTCTTAACCAGAATGACCATCACTTGGGTTAGAACTTCCAACTCCTATCAAAGCTAATATTATCACCACAAGGAACAACACCTTAAAATTACACATCTTAGATTATGATTGCTTGAGGACAAGCAATCTTGGGCGAGGTGGACTGTCATGTCCCCGAAATAGAACATTAAAATAACTAAATGTTGAGATGCAAATAAATAAAATAAGAGACAAATTACATATTTACGAATATTAACAATTTAATATTACTATAATTATAATCAGAATATAATATTATAAATATTAACAAAATAAATATTAGTAATTTAAATACTATTATTATAATTATCATATGATAACATTATAATATAAATATTAAAACAATAAAAATTATTAATTATAAATATCATAAGAATAATGATAATATTCACAAGAAAAACAATATATATCAAACAAGAAATATTTGAATAAAATATACTAATAGCAAATGAAGGGATGCAAAGGGCATCAATCCCTAATGAGAATCTGAATCACTCTTAAACTGCAGCGATCACCACAGTCATAAGCCACGATTAGTTAAGGGAAGTAATCACCAACATAACCAAAAAGGCACGATTAAGGAGCGGTCTGACATGTCCCTCCAAAAACAATACGATAAGATACCAAAGGACATACTCCTTGGCAAATGAGCGGTGGTGTCTATTGTTAGTTTTATGATCAGATTTAATGCACAGAAAATTAATTTAAATCAAACACAATGACACAGCAGATACCCTGGGAAAACCCTCCTCTTGAGGGAGAAAAACCCAGCAACAATATATCACTTATTTATTGAATTAATACAATAATGTTGCCTTTACAATGAGACAATATGAAGGCTAATAATGAGCATCACAATCTGATGCACACACAGAAATATAATGCTATCTTCAGATGAAAGAACCTCAGCTTCCACCTATGCCGAACTGCCTTAAAGAACAACTCGCACTTGACAAAATGGATGTACGAAACTTGATCATCGAACAATGAGAAGAGGTGCATATATATACACAAGTGAAAGGTTGTTACTCTTCAAGCAAGTCGGCCCTTCATAGAGAAAGACGTCCTTTCATAGAGACGCATCCAATAAAAGATAAGTCAGCCATATAAAAACTCGAGCCCTTTAGAGAAATCGCGTCATTCCAAGAGATCGACTTCCTTGATAAATTGTGCCTCTTCATAATTGACCCAATAACAAGTGTAAACTAATGTTTAACAAAAAGATGTGGCCAATAATAATTAATCATTATTTAATGAAAAGGCGCGTGTGTATCTTCATTTGTCTCAAGTCGGCCATGATATTGAATATCACAAATACAATTCAAATAGCCGTTGGCTATATTTGAATTGCCTCAATCGGATCTGGAAGAAGCAGCCCGACGCTGCTAAAACATCAACACTCCCTCTCAGCTAGGGATGATACTTCCAACTGCACAAGACATATCACCTCAACGTGATGTCTACCACTATGACTACATTCATAAGTGAAAAGTAGAATATCACCTCATCGTGATATCTGATATCACCTCAACATGATATCAACCATAATGGCTACAACCATCAATGGTATGTACAAGTGTTCATCACTTGCGTGATGTTGTCACCTCAACATGACTTTCACCATTGCTCTCCCAGAGGGTGAAAACACAAGTACAAGAAGATCATCATGGACTCTTTCATGTGATGATGTCATGGAGTCACACACATGACATCCACCGTGGCTCTCCCAGAGGGTGGAATCAAGGGATTACACCTCGAACTTCTCTTCATAGAGAAGAACTCATTAATCAAGGGATTTCACCTCAAAATTCTCTCATAGAGAAGAACTCATTTCACCTCGAACTTCTCTTCACAAGAAGAACTCATTACAGGCTATCACTGATGCTGAGACTCTTTCTCAGTCAAGGCTGGATTCTCCACCATACCAAGCTTATCTCGAAAGTACACAAACTTTATTCTGGAGAGGGGCTTGGTGAGAATGTCTATCGTCTACTCATCAGTGCTAATATACTTCAACTTGTATAGCCTTCCTCAATACCATATCTCTAATATAGTGGTATTTGATCTCAACATGCTTGGTTCTGTCATGGAACACAGGATTGACAGAAAGCTTCACACAACTCTGGTTATCACAATGAATGATAGTAGGCTCCATTGATTGTCCAAACAATCCAACAAGGAGCTTACGAAGCCACACTGCTTCCCGAGCTGTCATACGAGCTGCCATACAAGCTGCAATATACTCTGCCTCTATTGTACTCAATGCTACAGATGACTGCTTCCTGCTGCACCAGGAAATCATAGCAGATCCTAAACTGAAGCAACATCTAGAGGTGCTCTTTCGATCTGTGACACACCCTGCGCAATTAGAATCAATATAACCAAGCAACTCCAAGTCAGCATCTAAAGAATATCTCAACCCACATCCAACTGTGCCACGCAAGTATCTCAGGATATGTTTAGCTGCAACAAGATGTATCTGTCTTGGTTCACACATGAACTGACTACGTGCAATCACAGCATAACAGATATCTGGTCTAGTGTTAACTAGATACATCAAGGACCCAATCAATTGCCTGTACATTGTAGGATCCACCAAGTCTGAACTAGCTATAGCCTTCTTCAATTTATGTAGGTTGGTCTCCATAGGTGTAGACATGGATTTGCAATCCATCATACCAAATCTCTTAAGTATATCAATGGTGTACTTCCCTTGACTTAGAATCATCTCATCTGGTTTCTGCCAAACTTCTAAGCCAAGGAAGTAATGCATAAGCCCAAGGTCTTTCATCTCAAACTCAAAGGCCAACTCTTTCTTACATTTGATGATTAAGTGCTCTTCTCCAGTAAGAATCAAATCATCAACATACAAAACAAAAATCAATGTTTCACCATCAATTACCTTAAAGTATAGATTAGAGTCAGCACCATTCTTCAAGAAGCCCAAACTTGATAGGAACGATCAATTCTTTTGTACCATGCACAAGGAGCCTGCTTAAGACCATACAAGGCCTTCTTCAGCTTGCAAACATGAGACTCCTTCCCATGTACCTCGAACCCATCAGGTTGCTCGATATAAACTTCTTCCTCGATCACACCATTTAGAAAAGTTGTCTTCAAATCCATTTGATGAATCTTCCATCCTCTAGATGCAAATGGCAATGATGGTTTTGACAGAAGTATAGCGAGCAACAGAGCAAATGTTTCTTCATAATCAACTCCCTCTTTTTGTGAAAACCCACGAGCCACGAATCTTACCTTGTACTTCTCAATGCTCCCATCAGCTGCATGCTTGATCTTGAAGAGTCATTTCAAAGATACCACAGATTTGCCTTCGAGTCTAGGAACAATGTCCCAAACATCATTCTTGAGAATTGATTGGTACTCCTCTGACATAGCATCTTTCCAAACCTGTTGACTGGAAGCTTCCTCCACACTAGAAGGCTCAGACTCAATAATTTGACTCATCAAGGCAACATAATTGGAGAACTTATGTGGCCTTTTACTTTCTCTGAATGTACCTCTAGGAGCTGCAAACCTTTCAGCCTCTTGCATAGTTTGCCTAGCCCAAAGAGGTCTCTTTCTTCTAATCACTATATCGGTAGGCCCATCAGTAGGTTCCAAGGGCTCAACTGGATCAACATCTTCCTTCAGTTTTGAAGTCTCTCTCTGAATCTCAGGAGTATGGTCAACTTCCATATCCTAAGGAGACTCATCATAGTCAATCTCCACATGAATTCCCTTGGATCTTCTAAATGCAACATCTTCCTCAAATGTGACATCTCTACTAATTTCAATCAATTTCTGACCTGGAACATATATCTTGTAGGCTTTTGATGTCTCACTGTAGCCCACAAATATTCCCTTCTTGCCAGAAGGTTCCAGCTTAGTTCTCTTTTCTTTTGGAACATGAACATAGACAGGACATCCAAAGATCCTCAAATGACTAACCTTGGGCTTCTTCCCTGTAAAGGCTTCTTCGGGAGTCATATTCTCCAAAACCTTGTGAGGACTTCTATTCTGAACATATACTGCAGTCCTAAAAGCTTCTGCCTATAAGAAGGTTTGTGGATCCTGGTCATGAATCATGGCTTTCGCTGCTTCAACGATCGTCCTGTTCTTTCTCTTTGCAACACCATTTTGTTGAGGATTATAGGGAACACAAAACTCTCTCTTAATCCCAGCATCAACACAGAAATTTCAAAAGCTACCAGAAGTGTATTCTCCTCCATTATCAGATCTGAGGATCTTGATTCTTTCACCAAAAAGATTCTCTACAAGAGCTTTGAACTCTTTGAACCTTTCTAACACTTCCTCAAATTCTTTAGTTTTCAAAAAATAGATCCAAGTCTTTCTAGAGTGATCAGCAATAAAAAGAACATAATACAAGAAACTACTCGAAGAAGGAACAGACATAGGTCCACATAAATCAAAATGAATAAGGTCTAAAATATACTTAGATCTACTTTCTCTACTGTGGAAAGGAGCTTTTGAATGCTTACCCATAGCACATCCTTTGCAAGTTCCTCATGCTCTTGATTGAACTTAGGAAGTCCCGTGACCATCTTCTCCATGATAGATAAGGCTCGGAAGTGAAGGTGAGCCAATCTTCGATGCCACAGATCACATAGGCTTGAAGAATCATGAACTAATGCTTGTAGAGGATGCGTACATAGCCTATAGAGGCTTTCATGTCTAACACCAATTACTTGAGCATCCTTGAAATTGGAATTCTCCATCCACACAAGAACTTTTCCTTTGGAGAAGGCAACTTGATATCCTTTATCTTCTAAAGCTGAAATGGAGATGAGATTATGCTTGATTCCTAGAACATAAAGAACATCTCTCAATTGAAGTGTAATGCCGGAATCCAAATGAAGAGTAGAGGTCCCAATCCCTTTCACGGAGTAGCCAGCATCATCTCCGATAATAACTTGTTTGGAAGAATCTTTCTCCACCAAACTTGCTAAGTGCTCCTTAAATCCGGTAATGTGTCAAGAAGCAACACTGTCGATCAACCAAGTGTTGGTATCTGTAGGTACATTGCTTGACAATGCTGAATAGAATAAGTACTCACATGAATCCTTCTGCGGAGAAGCATCATCAACATCTGCAACGGTGGCTTGTTGCTTAGGTCTAGTTGGACAATGCTTAGCAAAGTGGCCAAACTTATCACACCTAAAGCACTAAATCTTGGGCATGTCTCTCTTCTTCTTGGAGGCGGGTGTATCATCATTTCCCTTATCTTGATTCCTCTTGAAGAACCCTTTCTTTCCATTTTTTCCTTTCTTCTTCGAAGCATGGGAGGCGAGAACATGAATATCTTCATTCTTTGAACTTTGACCAACGCCTCTAGCCACCAATCTTGATTCTTCTTGAATGCAGTCTGCCCTTAGACGATCAAACTTAGGCAATTTTGATCTTGCACTGATTCCCTGAATGTAGGATTCCCAAGACAAAGGAAGACCATCGAGAGCAAGCATAGTCAAGTCTTTGTCGTCAACCATATGGCTAATTGTCAAGAGTTGATCTCTCAAATCTGAAATCCTCATGAAGTATGCAATCACTGATTCTCCTTTGGCCATCTTCACATGGTGTAGTTGTTGCTTCAGTGCAAGTGCCCAGCTAGTATTGTTGATTTCATACATTTCTTCCAATGTTTTAAACATGTCTCTTGCCGTCTTCAACTTAGAGACAATAGGAACGATATGATCCTTAACGGAATCAACCAATATTTTCATTGCCTTGATATCTTTCTTCTTCCACTGCAACTTCTCTTCTTCCTCCTCAGGTTCAGGAACATTGGACTCCACAAACTCACCCAAGTCATTCTCTTGCAAGGTAAGCATGATCCTAAATCTCCATGATGTGAAGTTGGATGCTCCCTCAAGTCTATCCTCAATCTTCAAACCGTTCACCATCTTGACTAAGGTAGGGATAGACAAAGAAGTATAAAGAAGAGAATAGAGTATCGCTGTAAGAACAAATCTGATCACGATCTGCTCAAACCTGCTCTGATACCATGTTTAAGTTTAGTGATCAAATTAATGTACAGAATTTAATTCAAAAAATCAGACACAAAGACACAGCAGATACCCTGGGAAAACCCTCCTCTTGAGGGAGAAAAACCTAGCAACAATATATCACTTATATATTGATATGTAAACACAAGAGTCTCCTTTACAAAGGCCGATATGAAGGCCAATAATAGGCGCCACAAACTGATGCAAATACAGCAACACAATGATGTAAATCTCAGTGATAACACACAGCCTTCTATCAAGAATCAATCTGCACTTGAATACAAACTTGCACTTTAATATATTGAACTTGTGATGAACTACGAACTGAATATGAATGAACGATTAACAAATGAAACACCATCGATTATATATACAATGCAAAGGGAGATGACTCTTCAAGATAATAATTCGGCCTCATCCAAGAGGCATGTTTCTTTAATGCAAGAGGTCGGCCATAAACAAGTCACAACTCTTCATAACAAATGATGTCGGCCTTAATTGAATCGCACCTTCATAAGAAATCGTGCCTCTACAATATTTGAATCAAGGTCGGCCTTGATAGAAGATCGAGCCAATTCATTAAATTGCAATATATATAAATTAGATAGTCATAGGCTATTATCTAATTTATTCAATATGTAAGGGAGATCGGCTGGAAGTAGAGACCAACATTGTACATGAACATCAACACAAATTAGGGTTTCCTTTGTTTGGAGGTTTTGGCATTTCTCTGAATTTACTATTTTTAGTAAGTTCAAATTTTGGCAGTGATCCAGTTGGCGGCATTTCAATGAGTTTCTATTTCAGTTGGAGCAGTTGTGCAATTTTGGTTTTGGCTTTTAAGAGCATTAATTGGAGAAATATTTTATTCCAAGGCATTAATGTTATGTTTTTAAGTTGACTCCTTGGCCTAATGCATTAACTTGAAGTTGTTTTAAAAGGTGGTCATGAATGGGGACACCACATGAAGGAAATATTTAATATTTCCTAATGTTATTTTATGCCTTGAAGTTGGATGCTTTATTGAGGGAATAAAGTGTTTTCAAATTTAAAATATTTCAAAAAGGAGTTTAGGCGTCCCATTTCTTGGAGGGAGTTATGGAATTTGAAAAGTCACCTCCAATTCTATAAAAGTGAGAGTTTGCTCCAGCTTTTCTCATCTATTGTTTATGCTATCATTATCCTGTCGAAATGACTTCATAGATTTGGCTTTGAGGAATGCATCCCTCCTAGCGTAGAACCAATTTTGTTTGAAAGATAACACCTAGTTGGGAATATTGCTGCTTCTCATCCAAACTAGCAGATTGGGCTTCATTGATGAAGAATTTTGGTGATATTTCAGTTTGTAATTTGCTGTTTTGTTATTGCTGAAGTAGATTTTCAATTGCACATCATTAAGAGAAATTTATTTCATTCTGGGTATTGATGAAATCACTTACTATGCTGAAGGCGATCCTCTTTGCAGAATTTCAGAATTTATTGTGAAGTCTCCAATTTTTGGTTGATAGTCGACCTTCCTTGAAGGTCGTACTTTCTTGGGATTCGTGTTGATTTCCTTGTAGGTCTTTGTTGCAATTTATTGCTTGGAGATTGGTTGCCATTCTTCCAAAATTCAGTTGCAATTTGTTTCAAATCATTCGGAGGTGGTTTGTGGAATTGGCGAGCATTCTGGTATGTGTTGGTTTGCTGGTTATAAGGGTTTTCAGATTGCTGGTTTAATATCAGATTTATATCAATTCTGATTTTGGTTTGTAATTTCAATATTTGAGAGATTATAAGTGTGGGAGATCATCTTCTTTCATTTGGCTTTGAAGATATTGTAATACCACTTGTAAAATTGCAGTTGTTTTCATTGTAAGACTGTAAACAGTAGTACTGTTCCAATCCTTTAATTAGCTGCAAATTTTGTATTTAATCTCTCATATTTGTAACCCCTAGATGGTTTACCGCCAATGTGGATAAAGAACAAATCTAATCTCTCATTTATTACCCACTGAAAAGTGGAGAATTCCCACCGTTGAGTGGATGCCTACCACAGCAGATGAATTGTTTAATTTGTAATCTTTCCCCCAGCTAAATAAGTGGAAGTGTGGACATCTCTCATGGCTGGTTCACTGCCTAATTTCATTCAGTTGTAATTTCATTTTTAGTTATTGTTTAGTTTCCTCCGCCATATGCTATCACCTCACCTCTTGAAGGATCTGTAATGTCCCCAATTTAGCCCTACGCTCTTCATTTGGATTTAGCCTATTTCTGGGAACTCATAGGCTAAGCAGAAGCTCGAATCAGGGTTTCCAAACTTCTTGGAGGACATTTTCGTCTTTTTGCGGAGCTTGCACTTGGAAATGTTGAACTTGGATTGCGGATTCCTTCTGGGTTTTCTGAGAGCTTCGTGTTGGTGGTTTCGGTTTGGCATTCTGAGCAATTACATGGATTTACTATTTTTAGTAAATTCTATTTTTAGCAGTTGACTTGTTGACTCCTAATCAGTAGGCTTCACTATGGCAGTCTATTCAGACGGTATCGTTGAATTTGGCTTCTGATGCATTTCCATGGTGATATAAGATATTTTATATTATAATGTTATAATTTAACATTATAATTCCTTGTTCTAGCATCATGAACTAATATTGTCTTTAAAAGGGGGACATTGAAGGGTATTTTCACATGGAGAAAATATTTTAATATTTCTAAAGCCAAATATTGCTCAAGGAGTTTGGACGCCAACTTTGGGTGAGCCAAATATTTTATTTAAAAAGTGAAATTTATCTTCTTAAGCAAGTACGCCATCCTGAGGGTGAAGACAAAAGACAAGTCAATGACCTAAAAGAATCTTTGAGGTGGCGCCCTTCTTGGAGGTTTCTAGAAAGCTCTTCTGAAGTTATAAATTGGAGCTCGGGTCCTCATTTTGGGCATCTGATGAATTTGCAAAGTTATGCTGCCGGAATGGCTTTGGAATTGCTTCGAGGAATGCATACCTCCTAGCTTGGCTCTTCTTCTTGCTTGAAAGACAGCAACTAGTTGAGAGGTTTAGTTGTAGTTGGTTTCCTTTCATTGTAGTTGGTTCTTCTCACATTCTTGTAGTTGAGTTATTGTATTTTCTGTCAATTTTAGAGTTGCTGGTTTGTATGGCTGTAGGTTGTTTTTACTCACAACTCAAGAAACAGAAATAATATTGTTCTGGGTACTGTTCCAATCTATTTTCCTATGTAGGGCGACCATATGTGCAAGTTTCCAGAATTTTATTTGAAGTCTATGAATTATCTAAAGTAAATCGCCCTTGCTTGCAGGCAATTTCACTTTGTAAGTGCTTTGGAAGTCGTGCAAAATAAATAGGGGTCTTTGTGAGAAGTTTTTGTGATCCATCTTCATTGTCATCATCATTAGAATGTTTTGCAACTGATTTCAAGTTAAATGAGTGAGTATTGAGAGAGATATGAGCATTTAAGTGAGTTCTGGAGTTGCTGGTTTCACCATTTTTAACTGCAGGTCTGTCATATCAGACTTAGTAAAATTATTAATAGGGCTGGGATTGTCTATCTTAGTCATATTAATCATTCTGGAGTAGCTCTACATTTCAGCAGTTTGATTATCACTATAATCCATCGTGCTTGCAGGAGATATATTACATTGTAAGCCAATATTCACATTTGTAAGTTCTTTATTATATTTCCCACTATTAGTGGAAAAGGCTGGCTTGCCACCTATTTACTTTGATTTGCATTGTAATATCTTACATCTCCGCCCTATGGTAGCTCCATTCCCACTCCGAGTTTGAAAGCACATTCTGGGTGTTGAGTTTGCTTTCAGCATATTAGATGGTAAGGATCCTCTGACCACATGCTCGTCGTTCGCCGACGCATTTCTTGGTTAGAGTTCTTGTATCAGCATTTCCATTAAGATCCTCTAACCATATGCTCGCCATCACTTGGCGCCATTCTTGGTTAGAGTTCCTTCCAGCTCTGTTTCTACATTCAGATCCTCTGACCAATGCTCACACCTTGCCCACATCGGGATCCTGGTGTACATTCTAGTTAGAGTTGCTTCAGCATCGTTTTGGTTTAGAGCTAACCCTAATGACTATGTATTGCTCTGCTTATTGTAATTGAAATTTTGAAAAAATTTGGCTCAGAATATTTCAGGATCTTAGTAAACATTCTTGGCGTTGAGTGTATTCAATTTGCTTATCATTTTGGAAAGCTAACACTAAACATTTGGTGTAGTGTTGGTTTGTGTTGTGAGAATTCAAGGAAAAAATTGGTAGGCACATTTCAGTGGTATTAGAGCCAAGATCCTACCATCCTTTGACAATCAGAGCTCAACTATCAAATGAGTGGCAAAGAAATCAGATTCTACACCAGAGGCCAAAACTAAGTTTAGCTTCAGTTTTTAGTAGTTTCGAAGATGTTACGTTTTCTAAAGTCCAGGAACCATGAGAAGACAGATGTGATTATGGCTTATGAAGAGGAAAGAAGTTTGGCAAGGTCACCTTCCATTGTTGGGACAAAGCTCAATGAAGAATGTCAATACAAGAGGCAATGTGAACATGAGGCTTTTGTACTCCATGAGGAATATCAGAACATGCTTGATGAGTTTAAGAATGGTGTTTCTTTTGACTGCTACTTGAATTGTGTGCTGATTAAGAAACCTGGAAAATTGGGTGTGGTCAACTACATTAGGAAAAAAAATTTAAAAAAAGTAGAACTTGTCGTGGTTGAAAAATCAAGGAAGAAGCAAAAGTACCGATTTGTAGGTTGCAGCCCACATGTAAGCAAATTGAAAAGAAAAATCAGTCAACTAGTGTTGAAGATGGCACAAGCAAGGTGCACATTTTGTCTCAAAATGATAGGGCGCTTGACGAAAATACCTTGGCAAATGAGGAGATTAAGTTAGAGTCCAAAAATACACCCATAGACTTGCATGAGATGGGAAATAATGAAGATTGTTTTGGTAAAAAGAGCATAACAGCAGTCTTGAGTCCTAATGAGGATTCATCCGATGAAGAGCTTAAGACAAAAGACTTCACAGAAGATTTCAGTTGTACCAATGTGCGGGTTGAGTTCGCTAAAGAAGAACAAATTGAAGGAAATGCTAGTGGTTTCATTGAATCAGCCTATGACCACCTTTATGTTGATAATGTTTATGATGATTTGGTTGAGTTCAGATCGAATCATGTTGAAGATTTGGTGTTGGATAATTCTCCACTTGTTGCTGACCCAAATTTCCAAAGGATTCCATATGAAGAAATTATGATAAGTGACCAAGAAGACTTCTTGGGTATGTTTGTGGATGCTAATGATAAGATCAGTAACTCATCTACTCATGATAGGTCAATTGAAAAAAAGAATGATAAATTATTCAAAGCAGCCAGCTTTGATGATTCTTTATTTCAATACAATTATAGTGACTTGGGTGGTATTGGATTTGATTATCAAACTACATCTGTGGAGAAAGTTATAGATGAAGATTTCAGTTTAAGTGGATTGGGGAGTGATTCATTCAAAGGGCCAACAATCCAAGAGGAGCATGATGATCTATTTCCTATTGATCATTACAATCAAACCTTTCACATTTGGGATCCAAGCATAATGTGACCAAGGTGTGATAAAGAACCAGAGTGGGATAAATTCCCCTTTGATCTTGATGAAGTTCAAAAATCAGTTTGCATTGCAAGTAATGAAGTGATCTTTGGAGGAGAAGTTGCAGCAAAGGCCAATGAAAAGATGAATTCTTATGTTGAAGAGAAGAATGTTTTAAAATCAAAAAATGTTTTGGGTGCCTTTCAGATTGACACACAAGAAGAGTACGAGCTCTTGAAAGGTAAAGATAGAGATACTAATTTGCTTGATGAAGTTGCTGATAGGCCTTCTATTCCAGAGTTAAGTAGTGAAGAAGATTGTAAGGAAGCTGATTTTGAAAATCTTGCCAATGAAAGTAGATCAGAAAAGTTGATGTTCAAAGAGCAAAGCCTTTTTGCTGATTATGATCAAGGGCCTAAAGAGCTGCAAGTTTTGAAGTATAGCTTATTGGTTTCAGAAGAGAAAATTGTTAAGGTGTTATCAAAATTTGATAGCACATACCAAAATTTGATAGCGCATACCATTTCATTGAAGAACTTTATTGGAAGTTTCAGTCTGAAGAGAGACAAAATGGAGTTAAGGATGGAGACATTCTTTCCAGGATGCAAATCATCAAAGAGGCATTGGAATCCATTAAGTCTGATTATTTGCACTTACTCTCAGATAGAGATAATGTCATTAAGTTTGCAGAGGAGACTTATGATGCTTACCAAGAGAAGGAGAAAGAGGTTGATAGGCTTTGCCTTGATCTTATCTTAGCTCATCATTCATTATGCAAAACAGAAAATCAATCATCTATTGCAGCCACCCTTGTGGGACAAGAAGCTAATACAAGGATTATGGATATCAAGAAAATAGTTGAAGGAATAAATGAACTCCATAATGATGAAACATTGCATAATACCAAGGTGATCCCATATGTTGATGGTGATTCGAAAGTATATCAAGAATGTGAACTCTTGAGTTGGGAAGAGACTTTGTCACAAGAAGGAATAGTTTGCAGCTATGAGATAGATATTTTGATGGATAATGAATGTGGAATTCAGCATGCTACACTTTGTGGGTTGGCAACTCATGATGGGCATCCACAAGCTGAAAAAGATGAGCTTGAATTCAATGAAGACACCAACAAAAGGGATGAAGAAAATATTGTTGAGAACAACAGTTTGTTATCTTCACATGATTTGGATAATCATAAGGTGACAGATAATTTCTATGAGGGTGTGCCATGTTTTGTAAGTAGTAATCATCCAAGGCATTTTGATAATGAAAGCATAAGTGGATTCAAGGATGAAGTCTTCACATGGGAAGTGTGGACTCAAGGAGATTTCTTCATCGCTAGCTTCAAGGTGTCAATAAAACAAGTCTTGGTAGTTGCTGGTAACTCCATTGCAGCAGCAAAAAGTGAAGATTCCAAATTTATTACTCATGAAGTTTGGGAGAAAGATGGACCAAAACAGATTATTTACTTTCTTGACAATCCATCTCTTGGGTTGAGTGATGTTTTGGATCATCCTATTCGTTTGGGGGAATGGGAATTGAGGACAACATTTGTTCTATGCTTCATTGATGCTGATGTTTTCATGGATGGGCTACATGGGTTTATCAAAGAAGATACTAACTTCTTGAGTTTGCATTTTGCTTTGATTAGCACTTGGAGAAGTGGTGTGTACTCTTTCTAGTACATTGGAGAACATTTTCAATTGGGTATCCATGCTTGGGATCCTCAACATGGGTTGATGAAATTAATCACTTGTGGAAAGGTGACTTCTTGGGGGAACAAGGATTTAATTTTCAGATTCTTTAATGCTGTCCCCATCTTCACCAACCATTCAATGGTTCTTTTTGCTCATCAACTGGTGAATTGAAGAGATATTTCGAACAAATGATGGTTTAATGTTGGGTTGGAGTTTCTTGAGAGGATGTTTCCAGCCTTGGGCATGAGCAGTTGTGCTATTATGGATGTTGATTTTTGGTGTTGCAGCAGCTGTTCAATTACTTGCACGCTGACTTTCCTAAAATCAGACTTTAAGTGGTTTATTTCAGATTTCATGGGCAGTTGGTACACTCATTTTTTCTTTTCACAATCTTTTATCAATGATGATTTTTTCCTTCAAAAGTGGGTAATGGTGTTTCATAGTGATTTGGATCAGCATTGGATGGTGTTCAAGTTATTTTCCGGTGGCTATCTTTGTACAATCTCTTGCACTAATGTTTGGGGCAGCAAACCTTTGCTTGATTTGGTTCAACTTTTTGACACTTTGGTGGAGAGATTAGTGGAAGTTTTCAGAAATTTTCTTGAATATGTCAGAATTACTCAGAGGAGGCATTATACATCCTTGTGGAGTTTTGAGGATGTGGCTGCTATGACTTTGCAAAGACTTGTTTTTCCCTTTGCAATTAGCTATGATGGAGACACACTTGTTGTTGTGACTCGGTTTGTTGCTTTGAGAAATTATGTTGATAAGAACATTTTTGAGTTGATTAGATTATTCTTTTTGGTTCGCAAAATGGTGATTGACATTGACATTGCAGATGTTAATTCCTCAAACTTTATTGGGCATGAAATGCTGTTGGATTTTGATTCCATTCCTTCCATGTTTTTCAGTTTGAATTTTAGGCATGTTATCTCTTTGATGTTGCAGGGATTGTTTGTGCAATTTTGGTGCAATGATTTCATTTGTATGATCAGAGTAGAGCAGCATCAGCATGGTGGGGTTTTTCAGAGATGAACATGGAACCCCGGGATCCTATATGTTTGGTGGGATCAATTTGAAGTGTTGTGCCATTGCTTGAGGACAAGCAATTTTGGGAAGGGTGGACTGTAATGTCCCCATTTTGGCCATACGCTCTTCTGTGACTGATAGCCTATTTCTGAAAATCTGTAGGCTGATCAGAAGTGCAAATTAGGGTTTCCTTTGGAGGTTTTTGGCATTTCTTTGAATTTACTATTTTTAGTAAGTTCAAATTTTGGCAGTGATCCAGTTGGCGGCACTTCAGTGAGTTTATATTTCAGATGGAGCAGTTGTGCAATTTTGGTTTTGGCTTTTAAGAGCATTAATTGGAGAAATATTTTATTCCAAGGCATTAATGTTATGTTTTAAAGTGGACCCCTTGGCCTAATGCATTAACTTGAAGTTGTTTTAAAAGGTGGTCATGAAGGGGGACACCACATGAAGGAAATATTTAATATTTCCTAATGTTATTTTATGCCTTGAAGTTGGACGCCTTATTGAGGGAATAAAGTGTCTTCAAATTTAAATTATTTCAAAAAGGAGTTTAAGCATCTCATTTCTTGGAGGGGGTTATGGAATTTGAAAAGTCACCTCCAATTCTATAAAAGTGAGTTTTCTCCAGCTTTTATCATCAATTGTTTATGCTATCATCATGCTGTCGAAATGACTTCATAGATTTGGCTTCGAGGAATGCATACCGACTAGCGTAGAACCAATTTTGTGTTTGAAAGATAACACCTAGTTGGGAATATTGCTGCTTCTCATCCAAACTAGCAGATTGGGCTTCATTGATAAAGAATTTTGGTGATATTTCAGTTTGTAATTTGCTGTTTTATTATTGCTGAAAATAGATTTTCAATTGCACATCATTAAAAGAAATTTATTTCATTTTGGGTATCGATGAAATCACTTACTATGCTGAAGGTGATCCTCTTTGTAGAATTTCAGAATTTATTGTGCAGTCTCCAATTTTTGGTTGATAGTCGACCTTCCTTGAAGGTCGTACTTTCTTGGGATTCGTGTTGATTCCCTTGCAGGTCTTTGTTGCAATTTATTTCTTGGAGATTGGTCGCCATTCTTCCAAAATTCAGTTGAAATTTGTTTCAAATCATTCAGAGGTGGTTTGTGGAATTGGCGAGCATTTTGGTATGTGTTGGTTTGCTGGTTATAAGGGTTTTCAGATTGCTGGTTTAATATCAGATTTATATCAGTTCTGATTTTGGTTTGTAATTTCAATATTTGAGAGATTATAAGTGTGGGAGATCATCTTCTTTCATTTGGCTTTGAAGATATTGTAATAATATTTGTAAAATTGCAGTTGTTTTCATTGTAAGACTGTAAATAGTAGTAGTATTCCAGTCCTTTAATTAGCTGCAAATTTTGTATTTAATCTCTCATATTTGTAACCCCTAGATGGTTTACTACCAATGTGGATAAAGAACAAATCTAATCTCTCATTTATTACCCACTGAAAAGTGGAGAATTTCTGAATTCCCACCATTGAGTGGATGTCTACTACAGTGGATGAATTCTTTAATTTGTAATCTTTCCCCCCGCTGAATAAGTTGAAGTGTGGAAATCTCTCATGGCTGGTTCACCGCCTAGTTTCATTCAGTTGTAATTTCATTTTCAGTTATTGTACAATTTCCTTCGCCATATGCTATCACCTCGCCTCTTGAAGGATCTTGGTGAACATTCTTGGCGTTCAGTGTATTCAATTTGCTTACCATTTTGGAAAGCTAACACTAAACATTTGGTGTAGTGTTGGTTTGTGTTGTGAGAATTCACGGAAAAAATTGGTAGGCACATTTCAGAAATCTAGATCTAACCTTGAAAGTGTGTGCGTAAGGGATCATAGCCACTTTAAACTTGAATAGAAAATGTAAAGTGCACTCCACTAGGGTAATAGCCACTTAGACTAGTTATAAGATGCAAAGTACACATGTAAGGCATGTCTGCCACTTTAAATTTGGCTACAGCCCAAAAAGCATATGCTTTAGGAGACACTGTTACTTAACTTTGCATTAGAGAAAGTTTTTTTGGTTCTGATTTCCCAGGTGCACCCCTTAGTGGTATTTGTCATGGCCAATTGTCCCGAAGCACATGCTTTAAAGGACATTGCCAATGTTCCATCCCTTGGTCATTTTTAGCCTTGGCAAGGCATGCCCAAGAGATTACTTTGCCATTTTCTTTCACGTGGACAAATTTAACTGTTTTGGCAAAATAATGCCTTAGACCATGATTCCTAGACTTCACTTTCATTTATTGACTTGACAAAAGAATCAACACATCCCTAAAATGATGAAATTCACTAAAAATAAAAACAAGGGACAAAAGCACAACTGGACATTCAGGATCTTTTATGCATCAAATTGACAAATAAACTTGATGAAACATCCAAGGAGGACAACAGACCTAAAATAGATTGATATTGTCTGACCAAAATTCAAGACGAATCTATAGACTATGCCTTGGGTTAAGAAACTTGACCCAAAAGGTCAGGGTACATTAAACATTTAATGCAGTTTTTCAAAAACTTTGACAAAATGAAAAAAATTATGTAACATTGAAGTTTTGAGATTTCCAACATTCCAAATTTCCCTTCTATACCCTTTTTTAGGGTGAAAGTCAGATGCTCCAAATCACTGGAAAGGGATCTGGAAGATAGCTCCTGAACACCAGAAAAAATGGATATAACACAGTTGCTTCCAAAAATACAAAAAATATTACTAAATTGCAACTCCATTTACCATATTTTGGTAATTTGTGTATATCAATTCTTTCTTCCCTGGACTTTATTGCCACAAAACTTCTTGCAACATCCCCAAGTCTATGAGGAAAGTTGTTTATGAGTTTTGGCACAGTTCTTTTTGGCTTGCAACAATAAGAATGTTAATGGTATTCATTTAGAATTAACTTGGCCTTATCTCCCATCTATTATGCTATAAACTGTAATAATCTGTATATAATTAGCTTTTGCCTTTAACTGGTATGTTTAAGACTGGAATCTATTAGAAATATCTATGTTTTTCAATGCTTTGGAAATGCCTTTCGTGTCATTAAGAAACTAATAACAGACATAAGAAAGCTGAATCATCAAGTCTTCAACATTTCCAAATTCAAGATCTTTCATATTTGATAGCTTGAACTCATACTTATTTGAAATTTCCAATCATTTTTATTCAGATGCCTTTCCATATACTGATGCAACAAATGTTTTATGTGTTACTGAAAAATTCATTTTATTTAAAAAAAGTAAAAGACATGAGTGAAGTGAGTAAAACATATTAGAATAGAACTCTCCAAGGCTTACTTGAAAATAACTGGATTTGATGAAGACGTACGCTTCCAATCAACATCAACAGGTAGAGTTAGCAAGTAATCAGTGTTCAAGGCAGAGGTCAACTGTAAATCTTGGGTTGATAGTTGTTGAAATTCAGCATTCCGTAAAAGTTGCAAGAAGTTCCGCTGGAATCGTGTTCCAAAAATAACTCTGCATGCAACATACTATTTTGTATGAGATAATATCAAAATAGGGACATGAATAGGTTGATTTTATTTTCTATGAAACAAAATCAATTGAAATTCGAGATGTTTATCAAAGCATGATATAATCATATATCCCGGCAATGATTAACTCAACTGCTCTAACTGACTTCCAATTCAGATTCTTATACCAAGAAACATGTCATGAATTACAATGAGTAAATTATTGGATTCTGATGATAGGTTTAAATCAGATAAATTGAGAATAAGCAGCTTGAAAGAGTTGTTAAAATGCTTTAAAAATCAAAAAAAAATCTTCTTTCGGATGGAAAAATTGTGTGTGACCTGAAGGAACACTGGTGGCCTAGTGTAGTACTCATACTGCTCTTGGATTGGGCATGAGCAGAAGCCCATACCTTCTCAAGCAAGTGTTATGTCTTAATTGCCATATGAATGTGTCAGCTGATAGGCTACAGTTGTCATATTTCATATTTAGTATTGTGCTTGTTGTCCAAATGTTGTAGTTCATTTTCAGAAGTTTTAAGGGGAAAAAATGCTCAGTTTTCTGTGAATCATTGCTGTCATTGTGTTTTTATTTGTGTGCAATGCGTAGCAAACTCCTTGCATATCTTCAGAAGTTTCAAGGGAAAAAAATCAGTTTTCTGTAAAATTTTGCTCATTGTGTTTTTATTTGTGTCCAATTTAGTTCACAGCACACTTCTGCTCCATCTAGGCCCAGACTCAAGTGGTACCTTTCTTTTCTTTTGCAGAGAGAATTACACAGAGAGATATCCTTTATATCCCCATTATTCAATTTATTAAATCTTGTTCTTTGATGCGATCTAAGAGGTGTTTCTTTAAAATATCTTAAACAGTATAAAGAAATCAGTTTTGGTGAGAACTAACAGTCATATCATCAACTACATAACTGATGATATATAAAAACACCTAATCCAATTTTTCCTCTTCTTGATGATGGATCACTGGGTGTGATCCGAAAAGTCGACAGAAAAACATACACTGTTTAATCCAAAAGCTTGCATACAACTATATACATTCTTTCCCACTAACCTACTCAGGGGCCATCCCTTTAAAAAATCTTAAATAGTATAAAGAAATCAGTTTTGGTGAGAACTAGGAGTCATATCATCACCTATATTGTTACATCCCTTTTGTCTTGAACAAGATTATGGCAATAATGATATGGTCGTTATGTTAGTTGTGATTAACTACCTTTCATGAGAATGTGAAAATTGGGAAAATAATTTTTAATTTATTTGTTATAACTGCAATTATGAATGATTTCCTTATATATATATAAGTGAATGTGTTGATATGTTTTTATTTTAAAAATGATACAGAGAACGGTCTAACCCTATTTCTTTGTCAAGTGGATGCAAGATTGTCAACACCTCGAAGGAAAGGTAAATATCATCAAGGAGAGGTCGTAGTCTATAAAGAATCAAATTACCATCAAGTCACAAGTTGGTGTAAGGTGGCTACATTGAAGTCGTAACCTGGAGATATATCTCAATTAAATAATTTTAAAACAAGTCAACTTTAAATGAACATCATCATTCTCCTCTAGAAGTCATGTATTTAGCCTTAAGCGCACCTTGGGAGTTAGTAATGAATTAAAAATATTAAGCCGATGTTAATATCAATCTTTAAGTGGCGATGAATAATTGAGTCGAGGTAGCTCTTGCCGTGGGAGTGGTTGGATGGGGTAACTCCCCGCCACCCTTGCCACCTTTCTTTATTGAAACGCCCAAGAGAGAAGGCATGCGGACACATATCGGGGAGTCTTGTTCACCTTTGGGTAACCTTTTGGAAGGAATTCTTTATTCTCGCATTCACCTCATACTCACTCTTCTTTTCCTCTCATTCAGTCGGCATTCTGGTGTTGCAATTTCTATCTGACTTTCCATGGCCAAGCGCCATCTTCTTGCATTCATCATTGTTATTCAGATGTGAGAAAAAACATTCTATGTTGTTAAGAAAACCGTCACAGTCACTCTTCTTTGGATTGTGAAGGATCGAGTTATCTATAGCTTACGTCCTGTTCGTTGGGAGAAGATGCCAAAAGAATCCTCGAGCTATAGATTCACATCTCTAGGCACGTATTGTGTTTCTTTTAATTTGTTAAGTCTTTGGCATTGAAAAGTCCTTACATCATTCTTGTAATCAACATGCAATGGTTAGCATATTCGTTGAATTCACATCCTACTTGAAGTATAATGTTATCGAATCCATGCAAAATCTCAGTGTCTTGTCCGTCGAATAACTCTTTCCTTATTAGTTATGAACCTAACTTGTTTATCCAATCTTGCACTCGAAATGCTCTATATTTTCTTTCATCAATGTTGAAGTCGAAGTCTACACCATACTCTATTCTTAAGCCTCAAACCTGGTCGAATCATTAATCTCTATCCACGTTTTAAATAAATGGAACTTAAACTAACTATTGGATTCTTTCCAAAATCGTCAAAGGACTATCATTCTCTTCTCTTGTAAGTATAAATTGAGCTTATTACCTTTGATTGTAAAGGAACGAATTATGAGTCGAGTCAATGATTATATAAACTCAAATGCCAAATGTATTAATGCCGAGTAAGGGTGAGAGTGCTGATGGCACAAGAAACATGCCGTAATCATTAAATCCTTGGCCAAGGTTATGATGCTTTGAATAAGCAACAATCGGCCATCAAAAATCAGATATACCCCTAGTCAAAATGGTCTTTCTAGTTGGGAGAACCTATAGTGAGAGATCGACCAAGGTAGTATAGGTTCTTGACACCAGACTCAAATGGAAAGATGGTAATTTGTAAAATCCTTTATAGACTACCCTCGTGAAGGGTCGGGTTTCTTCAATTGAAGAAACGCGAGAGACCAGTAGGTCTTAGTTGGGCGGAAAAGCCCTTGATGATGTTTCTTTTTCCCTCAAAGAAAGAGTCTTGTTCAAGCATTCCAACAGGAATCCTTCAGACTGTACTTATTCATAACTCTCTCTTTCTCTCTACTTCAAATATATTTACTTTATAATGTTTATTTCACTGCTGTTTTAAATGCTCTTTTCATTTCGTAATTAATGAAAAAGTTAGTTCATAACCAACTGTAGTTTTCAGTTATATAAATTGTTATTGTTCCATTTCAATTGAATTTGAAAAAAAAAGGGAACTAGAAGTTAATTATTGAATGTTAGAGTAGTTAATGCTCAGATTATATATCTTTCTTGTTTGTTATTGCAAAGAAACTCTCGTAAGGAAAATTAGTTAGTTACACTTCAGCTAAAACTAGTAATTAGTTACCATTTTTAAACTGTACATTAGCTTGCATGTTACATATGGTATCAAAGCTACCAGGTTTGACACTAAACCTCGGGGCTCATCAAGCAAACATAGAAAACGGAAATCAATCATCAGTGTTTTTCCAGGATGAGGATGCGAAAAACACCCCGGAAGAAGATCTGAGATCCCATTTCCATCCAATTGTGGAAAATCAAGCTTAGATATGACTATTCTTGCTGCTCTTTTCCCTCGGATTCAGAAACAATGGATGAAGCTCTAAAGAGACTTCAGAGAGAAAGAAGAATTTGGACTACCTCTAGGAAGGAAACTGTTAAGTCATCTTTTCCTGCTGAAACAAACAAAACCAGTTCTGAGAACCTTTTGAATGATAAGACCGAACTGAAAACACCTAAAGAAGATCGTATTTCAACTCCCGGATACAGACTTATTCCATTTTTTGAGTTTAGTGATCAGGAGGAACCTATCACAGGCAGTGAAAATGATTCCTAATCATCTTTGTATTAGAATCTATCACAGAAGTGATGGTCATTTTGTAAACAATTTTGTATTGAATCTATCATAGGAAGTGATAGTCATTTTGTAAACAATTTTGTATTGAATCTATCACAAGGAGTGATAGTCATTTTGTAATGAATCTATCATAGGAAGTGATAGTCATTTTGTAAACAATTTTGGATTAAATCTGTCACAGGAAGTGATATCAATTTTGTAAACTATTTTGCTTGACATCTTGTAGCAATTGACTTGAGTAACAAAAGTCAGAAAATATTTGATTGTTTATCTACAATGGAAAACTTCTTTAACTTATGTTGAGCAAACTATGGAAAAAAATTCAAAACAAAGACTAATTAGAATTACCAACATCTCGAGGAACTTCATTGGAATGGATAATTCCAGAAATGGATTTGGAGGGGATCAGGATAATAACAATCCTATGGCAAAGCTAGACCAATTACTGAATTAGATGAATGAAAATCAGGCCCGACTAGTCAACCTAGAAAAGAAAGTAGAAGGGCAACCCGATATGAGAGATGGAAGGTCAGAAACCCAGAGTGACCAACACAAAGATAATTCTAAAACTTTGAGCTTGGGAAACAAGAGAAGTCGATTAGCCAATGAACTTGCTAAAGATATGAAATGATCAAACCCCCTAAGTTTGAGGGCTCCGCTTTAGGAGATGCCGCCAAGGCATGGTTGACTGAAATGGAGAAGTACTTTGAGCTAAGGGATTACTCTGATAATTCCAAGGCCGCTTGGGAAGCCTATCAATTGGCAGGAGAAGCCGCTACTTGGTGGGAAAATAAAAGGGCAGAAATGGGTCTTGTAGTAGCCAAAGTGACCTGGGATCAGTTTGTGAGAATTTCTCGTCAAAGATGGCTACCACAATTGTTTTACGATCAAAAGCTACTTGACTTTGAAAATATCAGGAAGGGACCCTTAATTGTTAATGAGTATTGGGAAAAGTATACCCGTCTGTTAAAATATGTTCCGCAATACCAGTAGGATGAAAATTTTTGTGTTCGGAAGTTCATATTGGGGTTGAACAACCACATAGGGGGTCCAGTGGATGTTTTGGCACTATGAACTATGGATGAAGCATATGAAAAAGTTGTTCGACAAGAGCAAAGGTTGAAAAAGGATGATTCCTTAAGGGATAAAAACCGCAGCAAAGTCAAATGGAACTAGTCGTCTCAGAATTTCAAAAAGGACTACAAGAACAATCAGTATGACTACAAGAAGGATAAGAAGGGCAATAACAGTACTAGGAAGGATGAAGCTAATTCAAACAAAGGGTCGGAAAAGAAGGGGCCACCAGGGGGATGTTTTACATGTGGAGGAGAGCATTACGCTAACCAATGCCCTACCAAGAATCAGAATGGACAGCAGCAACGTAAACCTTTACACCTCAGTAGACAGCTTTCTAGCAAATTATTCATGTAGTAGTAGATAATAAGCAGGAGGAATATCAAGTCATACCCATTGAGATTACAGGTATGCTATATGAGAACCCAATAACCATTTTAATAGACATTGGAGCCACAATGTTTCATATCCCCTAAATTGCTTGGTAGATTTCCTAAAAGAACTGGGTTCGTGGCCAAATCATGGACGGTTGAATATGCTAATCAGAAGAGAGCTCGGGTAGAGCAGTGTTTGTTTGAAGCTAGAGTAGAACTTCTAGGCTTCACCACAGAAATTAACCTTTACGTGGCACTTCTGGGTCCCTATGATGTGATCATTAGAATGAATTGGTTAAGAGAGCATAGGGCCAAGGTTGATTGTTTTGCAAAGACAGTGGAGTGTGTGGATGACTTAGGAAAACCGGTGTTTATTCAAGGAGTACAACGAGAGGTTAAGGTATGGCAAATTTCAGCCATGCAGTTAAAAAGAAATAAAAGGAAAGGATGTCAAATATTTGCAGTTAAAATGGAAGAAGTTAGGGAATACAAGGAAAGTATATATTATGATGACCTGATAATGCACACACAAAGTACGGAAGAGGAAATGGAAACTAACTTTAAGGAAGAAACATTCGCTGAAAAGTATCCCTACCTTCGGGAATACCAGGATGTGTTCCTAGAGGAACTACTTAGTTTACCACTAAGAAGGGTGTTTGATTTCTCTATAGATTTAGTTCTAGGGGTTGAACCTATTTCTAAGGCACGGTATCATATGACCACTATGGAACTAATGGAACTAAAGGCACAATTGCAGGAATTACTGGATAAAGGATTGATTCGACCTAGCATATGACCATGGGGAGCACCAGTAATATTTGTCAAGAAGGATGGGACACTTCGCCTATGCATAGATTATTGTACGCTAAATAAGCTCACCATCAGAAATAAATACCCCTTGCCCAGAATAGACGATCTTTTTGATCAAATGAAAGGGGTAGCAATGTTTTCCAAGATAGATTTAAGGTTAGATATCATCAGTTAAGATTGAAGGAAGAAGACATTCATAAAACAACCTTCAAAACTAGGTACGGTCATATTATGAATTCACAGTTTTTCCATTTGGTCTCACCAATGCCATAGCTGTGTTTATGAATCTAATGAAAAGTATTTTCCGTGATTGTTTGGACAAGTTTGTGTTGGTTTTCCTCGATGACATTCTTATTTACTCCAAAAACAAGGATGAGCATCTTCAGCATCTTCGGGTGGTCCTCCAACGATTGAGAGAACATAAACTTTATGGAAAATTATCAAAGTGCACCTTCTTCCAGAAAGAGGTACAATACTTCGGGCATATAATATCAGCCAAAGGAATAGCAGTGGATCCAACAAAGATAAAAGCTATAGTGGAATGGCCAGTACAAAAAAATGTGCATGAGGTTAGGAGTTTCATGGGTTTGGCGAGGTATTACCGAAGATTTGTAAGAAATTTCTCTAGGATTACCCACCCCATTACCTCCCTTCAAAGGAAAGGAAAGAGATTCGAATGGACAGAGAAATGTCAAGAAGCGTTTAATACTTTGAAGGAGAAATTAATGACTACACCAATTTTGGTAGTACCGAACCCTAATGGTCATTTTGTAGTTATAACGGACACGTTTGGTGAGGGTTTGGGAAAAGTATTAATGCAAGATGGGAAGGTAGTGGCTTATGAATCTCGGAAGTTGAAGCAGTATGAGCAGAATTATGCACCTCACGATCTGGAGTTAGCAGCAATTGTGCATGCCTTGCAAATGTGGCGACATTACTTGTTAGTGAAGACTTTTGAACTCAAATCAAACAACCAAGGTTTAAAGTATATATTCACCCAGCCTAATTTAAATGCTCGCCAAAGGAGGTGGATGGAGTTAATTTCAAACTATGATTTTGAGGTCAATTATATCAAGGGCAAGGAGAACAAAGTAGTCGATGCTCTGAGCCGACGAAAACATATAACTTCCATAGTGTCAGTCAATACAAATTTTAGAGCTCAGGTACTACAGAAATTGAATGAAGATGAATTCTACTTGCAAGTTCATGAAGCTCTACAGGCAAACTCTCAAGAGCCTACAAATTGAAGCTGATGGACTTTTGAGATATAAGGGCAGGATGTATGTACCAAACTCAACAGAACTAAGGAAATTGGTATGGAAGGAGATACACATAGCACCATACTCAGGTCATCCAGGGGTAACCAAAATGTTGGCCGATGTCAAACCTCTATATTTTTGGAAGGGAATGAAAAAGGATGCAGCTAGATTTGTTGCAGGATGTTTTGAATGTCAGAAGGTTAAGGCGGAGCACCAACACCCAGCAAGATTGTTACAACCTCATAGTGTACCAAAATGGAAATGGCAAATCATCAGTATGGATTTTGTACAGGGATTACCGATGATGAGGAGAAGACATAATGTAACACTGGTAGTAGTGGATAGACTCACCAAAGTAGCACATTTCATACCGGAAATTTGACAGATGGGGCTTTTGTGATTGCTCGAAAGTTTGTACAAGAAATTTTCCGTCTTCATGGAATTCCATAAAAAATTATTTCCGACAGGGATGCCAAGATGACATCCAGGTTTTGGAAAACTCTATTTTCTGCCTTGGGAACTAGACTAAATATTAGTACAGCTTATCATCCTGAAATAGATGGACAAACAGAAAAAGTAAATCAGATCTTGGAAGACCTACTAAGAATGTATTGCATGGACCAGCAATATAAGTGGGAAGAATATTTACCATTGGTAGAATTTTCTTATAACAATTCATATCAATCAACTATCAAAATGGCACCCTTTGAAGCACTATACGGCAGGACATGCAGAACACCTATCAGTTGGAACAGAATGGAGGACAGGATCATTCCAGGACCTAAGATGCTTCAGGAAATGGAGGAACAAGCTAAGTTAATCAGACAAAGATTGAAGGAAGCTAATGATCGGCAGAAAAGCTATGCTGATGCAAAACGATCCCTTGGGCAGTTTGTGGTTGGAGAGAAAGTTCTCTTGTGAGTTAAACCTCAGAAGAACTCTATCAAATTTGGAAAAACCTCTAAACTAGCCTCAAGATATATAGGACCTTTTGAAGTCCTCGAAGTTATCAACCCGGTAGCATACAGAATTGCTCTAACTCCGACTCTCGCCAGATTGCACAATGTATTTCATGTCTCCTATCTTAAGAAGTACTATGCAGAATTTGACCATATGATTGATTGGAATTCCTTGCAGGTGTGGGATCCTGGGGTGATCACAATCGAGCCACTTAGAGTGTTCAAAGTACATAAGCTACGCTTACGTAACTGCGAGGTGGTACAATGCAAGGTCTAGTGGGACCAATATTCAAAGGAAAATGCTACATGGGAGGATTATGATGAAATCCTTCAGAAGTATCCTTATCTATTTATGAACAATTGAGAACTCTATATATATTTATGATTTTAGAACTGAACTTTTAAATAAACAATCATCGAGGACGATGATTCTTATGGGGAGAAGTATGTTACATCCCTTTTGTCTTGAACAAGATTATGGCAAGAATAATATGGTCATATGTTAGTTGTGATTAACTACCTTTCATGAGAATGTGAAAATTGGGAAAGAATTTTTAATTTATTTGTTATATCTGCAATTATGAATGATTTCCTTATATATATATAAGTAAATGTGTTGATGTGTTTTTATTTTAAAAATGATACAGAGAACAGTCCAACCCTATTTCTTTGTCAAGTGGATGTAGGATTGTCAACACCTCGAGGGAAAGGGAAATATCATCAAGGAGAGGTCGTAGTCTATAAAGGATCAAATTACCATCAAGTCACGAGTTGGTGTAAGGTGGCTACATTGAAGTCGTAACCTTGGGATATATCTCACTTAATTAAATAATTTTAAACCAAGTCAACTTTATATGAACATCATCGTTCTCCTTTAGAATATTTAGTCTTAAGCGCACCTTGGGAGTTAGTAATGAATTAAAAATATTAAGCCGATATTAATATCAATCTTTAAGTGGTGATGAATAATTGAGTCGGGGTAGCTCTTGTCGTGGGAGTGGTTGGATGGGGTAACTCCCTGCCACCCTTGCGACCTTTCTTTATTGAAACGCCCAAGAGAGAAGGCATGAAGACACATATCGAGGAGTCTTGTTCGCCTTTGGGTAATCTTTTGGAAGGCATTCTTCATTCTCGCATTCACCTCAAACTCACTCTTCTTTTCCTCTCATTCAGTCGGCATTCTGGTGTTGCAATTTCTATCTGACTTTCCATGGTCGAGCGCCATCTTCTTGCATTCATCATTGTTATTCAAATGTGAGAAAAAACATTCTATGCTCTTAAGAAAACTATCACAATCACTCTTCTCTGGATTGTGAAGGATCGAGTTATCTGTAGCTTACATCCTATTCATTGGGAGAAGATGCTAGAAGAATCCTCGAGTTGTAGATTTACATCTCCAGGCACATATTGTGTGTCTTTTAATTTGTCAAGTCTTTAGCATTAAAAAGTCCTTACATCATTCTTGTAATCAACATGTAATAGTTAGCATATCCGTTGAATTCACGTCCTGCTTGAATGTAATGTCCCCTTCTCAAGCATGATCTTTCCAGTTGACCATTGGCCTATTCTGGAGACCCATAGGCTACTCGGAAGGCGAAATTAGGGTTTCGTGTTTTGGAGGATGCTTTCGCTCGAGGTTGGTTGATTCAATGGTGGATTCTTTCTCGGTTTTCAGAGAGCTTCGCAGTGGTATGTTTTTCTTGGCATTCTGAGCATCTTTCTGGAATTTACTATTTTTAGTAAATTCTATTTCTGGCAGTGATCCTGTTGGTTTCGGCACGGTTGGCTTTCTACTTCAGACTGATCAGTTGGCTTACTCATTTTTGGCTTTGGGGCACAATTGGAGAGATAAGTTCGAATTATTTTAATTAAGTCATGTTTTAATGTTATATTTTAACATTGACCCCCCCCCTTGGCCTAGCTACTTCACTTTAAGTTGTTTTAAAAGATGTTCTTTTTGGGTGGGCGCTTCATTAAAGGAAATTAATTATATTTCTTATAAAGAAAGTTTAATCCAAGCATAAATTGGACGCCAACTTCAAGGAGGAGATAAAGTTGATATTAAAAGTCAAAGTTTTGCTTGGGAAAGTGGGATGCCACCTATTGGAGGATTAGGGTTTGGTTCAAAAAAGAAGATTAGGGTTTCTAGAAGGATCCTCTGGAAATTATAAAAGGAAGCCATTGGTTCTCATTTGGATTATCTTTTGTCTGCAGGAATGTTATGCTGCCGGATTGGCTTTGGGATTGCTTCGAGGAATGTAAGCCTCCTAGCTCGGCATTGCTTCTCACTTGAGAGATAGCGACTAGTGGTGAGGTAGTGTAGTTTGAGTGATTTGTAGTGGGATTTCTGCATTGTAGTCATTGTGTGGCTTTGTAGTCAGTTTTATGCATATTAGTGAGATTTTGGAATTGCATATTCTTTACAGCAGATTGTTGTTTTTATTCGTAAATCAAAAAATACAAAAAGAATCATTCTAGGCGTTGCATTAATCTCTCTATCTGTGAAGGGCGACCCTTTTTCCTAAGTTGCAGATTTTTTTGTGAAGTCTTGAATTTTTAAAGTGAAATCGCCCCTCTTGCTGGGCCGTACCTTTTGACTTAGTCTTGAAATTCGTGCATATTTAATTTGGAGTCTTTTGATCAATTTTCAATGCTCTATCTTGGTCGCCTTCATCATTAGGGTATATTGCACTTCGTTTCACGTCAATTGGATGAGTTGTGAGAGAGATATGATCATTTAAGTGTGGTGTTAGGTTGCTGGTTATAAATTTAAAGTGCAGGTTTCTCTAAATCAGAATCATCAGTTTGGTCGAATCATCAGTTTGGTCTCTGAGTGAAGTTATTGGTCTTGACATCCTTGATTAAGCAAAGGAGAGTTCTCTTATATGATGTAATGCTAATATGTTATAATCATATGCTCTTGGCAGGCGATTGCTCTTCATGTTGTAAGCTGAACAGTAGTACTGTCAGCACTTCTCTAATCTTGCTTATCATGTTTTGTAATGATTACTTTACATTCTGAAGTTGCATTGTATTTCTTTCTATCTCCGCCATATGGTCGCCTCATTTCCATACTGGATTGGGTAGCACATACTTGGTGTTGAGTTTGCTTTCAGCTTATTAGATAGTAGGGATCCTCTGACCACATGCTCGTCGTTCGCCGACGCATTTCTTGGTTAGAGTTCTTGTATCAGCATTTCCATTAAGATCCTCTGACCATATGCTCGCCATCACTTGGTGCCATTCTTGGTTAGAGTTCATTCCAGCTTTGTTTCTGCACTCAGATCCTCTGACCAATGCTCACACCTTGCCCACATCAGGATCCTGGTGTACATTCTGGTTAGAGTTGCTTCAGCATTGTTTTGGTTTAGAGCTAACCCTAATGACTGTGTATTGCTCTCTTATTGTAATTGAAAAATTGAAAAAAATTGGCTCGGAATATTTCATTGAAGTATAATGTTATCGAATCCATGCAAAATCTCAGTGTCTTGTCTGTCGAATTACTCTTTCCTTATTAGTTATGAACCTAACTTGTTTATCCAATCTTGCACTCGAAATGCTCTATATTTTCTTCCGTCAATGCTTAAGTCGAAGTCTACACCATACTCTGTTCTTAAGTCTCGAACCTAGTTAGATCATTAATCTCTATCCCCGTTTTAAATAAATGGAACTTAAACTAACTGTTAGATTCTTTCCAAAACTGTTGAAGAACTATCATTCTCTTCTCTTGTAAGTATGAATTGAGCTTATTACCTTTGATTGTAAAGGAACGAATTATGAGTCGAGTCAATGATTATATAAAGTCAAATGTCAAATGTATTAATGTCGAGTAAGGGTGAGAGTGCCGATGGTACAAAAAACGTGTCGTAATCATTAAATCCTTGGCCAAGGTTATGATACTTTGAATAAGCAACAATCAGCCATCAAGAATTAGATATACCCTTGGTCAGAATGGTCTTTCTAGTTAGGAGAACCTATAGTGAGAGATCGACCAAGGTAGTATAGGTTTTTGACACCAGACTCAGATGGCAAGATGGTAATTTGTGAAATCCTTTATAGACTACCCTCATGAAGGGTCGGGTTTCTTCAATTGAAGAAACACGGGAGACCAGTAGGTCTTAGTTGGGTGGAAAAGCCCTTGATGATGTTTCTTTTTCCCTCGAAGACAAAGTCTTGTTCAAGCATTCCAGCAGGAAGCCTTCAGACTGTACTTTCTCATAACTCTCTCTCTCTTTACTTCAAATATATTTACTTTATAATGTTTATTTCACTGCTGTTTTAAATGCTCTTTTCATTTCATAATTAATGGAAAAGTTAGTTCATAACCAACTGTAGTTTTCAATTATATAAACTGTTATTGTTCCGTTTCAGCTGAAATTGAATAAAAAAAGGGAACTAGAAGTTTGTTATTGAATGTTAGAGTAGTTAATGCTCAGATTATATATCTTTCCTGTTTGTTATTGCAAAGAAAACTCTCATAAGGAAAATTAGTTAGTTACACTTCAGCTGAAACTGGTAGTTAGTTACCCTTCTTAAACTGTAGATTAGCTTGTATGTTACATATATACATTTTTTCCCAGTAACCTACTCAGGGGTCATTCCTGCATATTAGAGAGGGTCCCTTGCTGAGATAGAGAATGACTTTTGTTTCCTTTTAACAATTTTGTGTTATATGTAGATGTTGTTGAACTGTACAAACAAGCTGTACTCTTAACTGTAACTTATGAACATGAGAAACCACTCCTGCATATTACACAAAATAGACTAGACATAACAGCTTATGATCTTATAGGATTTCAAAAACTCTCCAAATAGACTACATTCTTTACAAATTAAGTGAACCTTAGCCCTGATGAGCACAGAGAAATTTGTAATGATTCAAAAACATAAAAAATGGGCTCAAGGTCTAAAACTGATCTATGATATAGTATTAATGTAAAGAGTTAAGAAAAAAGAAAAAAATCATGCTTTTAAATCACAATCTCATATTTCCATGTAAACTTTAATTTATCTAATTTCTACAAGAATAGATAATAAGAATTACTGAGATTTACCTCGCATCTCCAGCTGGAATATGAGGACCATTTGTAATGGATGTGCTAGATTTCTTCCACTGATTGATTTCATTTTGAAGCCACGCATATGTCTCTTCATTTTTAAGAGAATATGCAATTTCATTCTTTTGATTGCAGTCCATTTTTCCTTTTGCTAGACTTGACAATGAACCATGAGCACAGTCCTCAAACTCTTGACATCCATTCTCCATGTATGCACGAGTGAGATTATAATCAAGGCGCATCTCTTCAAGAACACTTTTGTGCTCAGCATGAAGAATGGATTCCAAACACCTGAAAGTGAAAACCATTGATTCTTCTCTTCTTATGATACCAGACAAATAAATAACACGTAATAATGTTGACTATGAATATAGAGATAAAATTTAGTTATCATTTATGGACTATCTTTCCAAATAAGCATAATTTCAATTTTCAACAATACCAAAACAAAAAGAACCCTGGGCTGAAACTACATATTTTCTACTTCAAATGCCCCTTACTCGAAGAACAAAGATAACAAGAATGAATGTAAGAAAAAAGTTGTAAAGTCTGATTCCAAAATCAAAGCAAAGACTACAAAACAGAACACAAACACATGCACTATTGAAAAAAATAAGTGTCAAAAGCTTGTTTTAGGTATAATTTAATTGCTTTTCACTTCTTTATATCTTTTTAACACTTTCAATGCACAATACATTCAATACATACCTTTTATATCCAATGTGTGGCAGAGTTCTGAAGACACTATTAGAAACCAACTTTCATGCATAAGAGAGAAAATCTTTCATAGACACAATGAAAAGTGCTTTGTTAGTCTCTATATTATTTGAATTCATTTTTAACATCATTAATACAACACCATTGAGGAAATGGTTTGTTAGTAAAGGTGTGGCACTGTTTCAGCAGCAATCTGGGTTCAAACCCTGCTGGGCCAGCATGCTCATGACCTTTCTACCCCTGGTGGGCTGCTATGCTTGCAAATTTTAGACCGTTTATTCCTTTCAGATAGGGGATGGATGAAATATACGGAGCCAATTTTTTTCGTTTTTAAACAACAGTTACAACATTCAAGCAAGTGCACCCGTTAAGGTTAGGTGGATAAACCGAAACGTGCAAGGTAAATTCAAGATACGGAAGGGAACTCGACGTCAAGTATGTGCTACCCAATCCAAAGCGGAGTGAGGGGCGACCATATGACGGAGTGATTACAGAAAGCAAAACTTGAAATGAAATGCTGAATAATGAAACTACTCAACACCCAGAATGTGCTTGCTCACCCAGAATGGGAAGTAGCTACCATAGGGCGGAGTTATACAAATACTGAAAGCAACTTGAAGGAAATGCTGATTACAAAACTCTCGATACCCAGAATGTGCTTTCTAACCCAGAATAGGATAGTAGCGACCATAGGGCAGAGATAGATCACAAACAATAGCAAATACTGAAGAAGGAATTCTACACTCTGATAAGCAAGAATCTAAGGCTGTCAGTACTACTGCCAGCATACAAATTGAGGGAAGACAACTTGCTATCAAATTACAACCAGCAATTATGAAGTTTACAATAACATTTAATAAGTTCCTTTGCTGAGAAATGAAGCTGAGAATTGAAGATATTAATTAAAGATCCAACCTTTTTGAAGCTTGCCCACCAATGATGAAGTATGCCGCAAGATCTTAATATCCTTTCAAACTTATCAAGAACAAGATGCAGCCTTCTTCATTCTGTCTGACAGACCTGTGTTTTTCATCATAGAACAGCAATATATATTCCTTGGAAAGTTCGTAACTCCCTTGAAACTCAAGCAAACAATCTAAAATTGAATGCAAAACACAAGTATAATGAAGGCGCCCAGCTTAGGAACAGAAAACAGAGCCAAAGAGCAGTTTATATTTAATGGCACAAATCCCAATGATCTGCAGATGGTACGGCCCAGGTACAGGGGCGATTTTACTTTAAAAATTAAATACACCAATATAAAATCTGCAACTTGTCACACTATGGCGCCTAGACCAAAGGAAGGGAAATAGCCAATACCCACAAAGAAATATTTTGTCTTTTTTGAAATATGAATGAAATACAGAATCTGCTGTAGCTAAATGCTAAAATCAGGAAACCTCTAACATGCAAGATCTGAAACTAACAATACTAATGCAGATTACAATGCACGGAATACAATGAATTCACAACTAGACTAAATTCATCACTAGTCGTTGTCTTACAAACGAGAAGAGATGCCCAATGGTTAGGAGGTCTTCATCCCTCGAAGTGATCCAGATTCAATCCGGCAGCATAACGGTGTATTTTCCAAGATAACCAAAATGATGCACAAGACTCCCTTTTTATAATTTCTGCTTGACTTCACGAAACCCTAGAAACAGCTTTTAGGTCAAAACTTTCATCTTCTCAAGAAGGCGTACCTTCTCTTCAAGGCATTAATAGTTGATATTTTAATTAAATATCCTCTTTTGGAATATGCGCCCCTCAAACCTTTGTTCAGACTTAGGCAAATATTAAATTATTCTTCAATGAGGGCGCCACCCTCAAGGACCCACCTTTTAAACACAACATAAAGTCATTAAGCCTAAGCCAAGGGTCAACGTTTAATTATAATAATTAAAACGTGACTTTTTAATTTAATGACTTAACTTATCCTTTCGCAAAGGCCCTGAAGCAAATACTGATGAAGTCAACTGATCAAACTGGAACCGGAAGTCAACCAACCTGAGCTCACTGGAAAGGCTGCCAAAAATAGAATTTACTAAAAATAGTAAATTCCAAAAAGTACTCTGAATGCTGAGACGAGCATACCACTGCGAAGCCCTCTGAAAACCCAGAAGGAATCCGCCATTAAAAACTTCATCTCCGAGCAATGACCTCCTCAAAATTAGGAAACCCTAATTTTAACTTCCGACTAGCCTCCGGGTTCCCAACGAAAGGCCTGAGTCCTTGAAAGTCAAAGTTTGGAAGGGACTTTGATACAATGGAGGCCCCCATTTGTGGTCCCACCAGCTTAACCTGTTTCATGCCCAGTTCGGGTGGAGGGTATGTTTGAAACCCTCAATTAACGTATCCACAAAAAAGTATATGAATACAAAGGGAAATTGGAGCAAAGAAGACATAGCTAAAGACATTTTTGAATAACAACATGATGTTTCCAGAGTCCATGACATTTTTTCATGATATACAATATGCCCCTGACTGCTTAAACAAACCATAAAAAAATGGCATGCTGCTAAATTAACCCTGCATGTTGTCATGTCCCCAATTTGGAGCAATAAGGAGAATATATTAAATTAATTACTTATAAGGTTATTAAAAAAATATATATTAAAAAGTAACCTTATATTTAATTAATTTAATATTAAAGTGACTAAAAATAAAATAATATTAAAAAGTCACTTGAAAGAATAAAATAATAATTTATTCTAGAAGCTTCATGAGAATACTTGTGAATTCTTTATAAGGAGCTTTTGGAGGGCATTTGAGATATCCTAGAGTCAAATACATTTCTGAATATTGGAGAATTTGAATGCTTGTCACAGCTGGAGAAGTAAAATTCTCTTATATTGTTGGTTTCGGTTGTGCAACACCAACCCTAGCTAGTCAAAAGGGTGGAAGATATTCAATCTTTCACATTGAGCACAAAATTTTGTGGCTTACAGCCAAATTTTGAGAATTGGGAAAGGAATCAATCTCATTATGGTTGCAGATTGGAGTTGAAGACTTCAGCTTGTAGTGGACAAATTTGTATTGGAAGAAAATTGATCTTCATAAGAATTTATTGCAGCTTGATTGTTCAATTCAAAGTCTTTCAATACATGCTAAGGAGGACGATTTTTGTGCATTGGAAGACGCCTTTCATCATCATTGCCTGGGTCGACTTTGCTGGTGATTTGATGATGTGTTGGAGGCTCATAGGAGGCTGAACGCACTTCCCCAAGGGTGCGATTTTGACAAATTAAAGTTGAGAAAATCATATCAGGTTTTGTGAAAGCTGGACGCACTTAATAGGTGCGATTTCATTCTGGACAGTCAGATAAATTATTAATAAATATTTATCAGCATCACACAGCAGCATAAGGGCTAGGCGCAGCATTATGATAAGGAGATTGTGAATTTTCAAGGAGAGTTGAACTTGTCTGTGAAGGCTGCCATCTTGTTATCAGTTTCTCATTTAATAATTTCCATTTCATTTAGATTTGCATTTAGATAGCTGCATTGAAGCCATCATAGAAGTATTGCATATTTGTCATTGTAAGCTCCTATACAAGAGCGAACTGTTGTGGATATTTATTTATATGTAATCAGATTGAGAACTGTTATCAGCAATGACAAATTCTATGAAGTTTGGAAGTTAGCACTACAAGTATTTGATATAATGTTTCATGCTGAAGCTACTCTCTTTCAGTTAGAAATTAGAATTGAGTCAATGGAATGCAAGTCAATTACAAACATTTGCATTTTAGAATGTTTGATCAAATGCCAAAGAGTTCACTGTTTTATCAGCATTAATAGTTTGCATACAAACTGTTTGACGAAATGTCATACAGATGTAGGTGCATATTTTGCATAGTTTAAGTCATTGTATATGCATTTAGCAATGCAAAAAGAGTTGCATAAGCATTGTAGAAGATTGTTTAAGCATTTTAGTGGTTATTTGTCATCATTATTTCATCATTGCAACCACATATATCAAAGCCAAAGCAAACTGAAACATAATACCTGCAAGTACAAGGTTGCACACTAAGTGTTTGACAAAATTCCTAAGAGCCAAAATTCAGTAAATTCACTCATATTTAGCAAGGGCTCTTACACATGTTATGCTGAACCCTACCAACTGACTTGAACAACCCCATATGGAGCCTCTTTGGCAAACATGAAAAAACCGTAAGAATAAATAGGTTGTGATATCCCAAATTGTATGCATTTTTCTACATCATTTTATGAAATTTGACTATGAAAATTGAATCCTATTCTAAAAAATATGAACTTAATATAGAAATGTGGAAATTCTGATTTTAAGAAAATTCTCACTTTTTGGCCGTAGTATCAAGCTAGTCCTATGAGAAATTAATGCACTTGTCTCCATGTGTGTACCTATAAACCATGGGGGCCACTATGTTGGTTCCTTATTTTGTTGTGTCTCATTTCTCTTTATTCTACTCCCATGTTGTGCATTTAACCTTGTTTGACCCATTATTGATAACCGATCTAAGACATCCTAAGTGAGTCCCCTAGGTGTCAAGAGATGCAAAAATCCATAAAAATTTAGTGTTTTCTATATTTGTCAGAGTTGCAAACTTTTAGGGTTTCCCTTGTTGTCATGCCTTTCCCCTCAACCCCAACATCCTGATCCTTCGCCTAAAAGGTTCCTAAGTCCTTTAGACTGGACTATCAAACTTTTCCATCTCTGAGTACCAAGTTCAAAACCCCCACCTTCACCTCACTTTTCCTTTATATTTGTCGGCCATTAGACTTCCCTCTCCCCAAGTACCTATCATGAGGTAAGTGTAAGAGACCAGGTGTCTCTAAACCCCAATCTATGCTGAATAGTAAAGTTTTGTTGAGCTTGATGTTTTGTGGTTGGTTTCAATGATTTTTGCATATAATGTTTTTGCTGGTTTTTAAATCAAAATGATGCCAGATAATGAAAAAGAAATGAAATTCACTAATATTTATGCACAATTGACACCCATGAGCTGCAATTGCCTTTATTATTTCAAATATCTGATTACAATATTGAAAGGCAAACATGCAGAGTAAAAAGCAGCTGTATTTTTGAATTAAAGAACCTGATTTTATTCGCAGCCAAGCATGAACAGCTGAAGATGGTCAAACATCATTGCCAATACCCCTACAATGGAGCGATCCAAGCCCTAGATGAAATCAATGCAAGGTATGGACTGTATGAGCAAAATCGTGGCTTTCTAGTTTGCAGCCAAACCTGGCAAAGTCACTTCCAAACTGATTTCTATTGCAGCAATTAATGTATTTCTGATCTGCAACTAATAAACCTTCAAATGCTGCTCCAAACCCTTGTGTTAGCTTCTCTTAAATGCCTCAACACTGTAGCTTTTACTGTAGCGATTACTATTCACGTGCACTGTAGCGTCAACTGTAGCGTGGGTACTGTAGCGCGGGTACTGTTCACGTCACTGTAGCAGCAGATCAATAACTTCTGATTTTTCTTCTCCAATGATGGTTATTTCAACAAACTAAAATCTTCTCTTCAAACCCTTGATGATTCTCCTCCAATAAGCACAAATTCGACTTCTGTATGAAGCCAACTAGATGAGCAATCTTAAGCTGATCTTTCACAACTTCAGAAAGCTAGACTAAGAAGAGGTATCGTTCTCCAAAGCCTGGAATGACTGAAATCTGCAAAAACCCTTGTTTCTCCAACACCAGAAGTTCTCAAGAGAAAAGACAAAATTTGAATAATCAATCAATAATGAATTCTATTTTGCCTTTGAGAAATATATAACTCTCTCAAAATTCACCAAGTTTGACAATCTTTAAACTGGTATTTCCATAAGATCTCGGTATACTTTAGGATCTTGAAGGGGAATATTCTCAAAAATCAATATAGAAACCTAATTACATAAACTCTCAAAGCTGGGCGAAATAGGAGCAAAGATAAGTATTCCATGAATTCTATTTTGCCTTTGAGAAATATATAACTCTCTCAAAAATTTGACCCCCTTCAAAAAGCAATTTAAATGCATTTAATAATATAAAATTCGCCTCTTTTGAACTTAGGCAATTTCATTAATAAATGGCATCCTTTTTAAATGAGTAATAAATACTCATTTAATTATTAATATTACTCTACTATTATAAAGTATTAAATACTTTATAATTTGCCATTAATTAATATTTTAATATTTCACTTAAAGTGACTTTATAATATAAAGTCATAATAATAATTATTTTAATTATTATTAAATGCTCCTTTATTCACCGTTTGCTCATCAAACTGTCAAACTGGGTCGAAACTGAGAAGACTAGCTGAGCTAGGTGCCCTGCCAAAAATAGTAACCCCTCTGGGAAACAGGCTTACTATAAATGGTAAGTGCCTAAATGTCACTTTCACAGGCCTGCATGACAGACCAAGCTGGGGGGTAAGCGATCCACAGAGCTACGGATAACTGCCAAGGAAGACCCTCTCATCACATTTGTCAGCCTACGAGGGTCAAAATGATAGGCTCACTCCTCAACAAACAACGTCAACTAAAATGGGGACATTACAATAAGCCCGAACCTCGACCCCCAACATTTTCCTCATCAAAATTAAACCCTCGGACTTTCCCCATTCCCCATGCCTCGATGGTATGACTTCCTCACCACCCCCAAACCTCAACACCCTGACCTAAGGCATGAAGCATGAGTTCCCCACGACCTCCAAAGTCCAATATTCTTGCCATTTTTCACTGCAACTTCCACCTACCAACCTAGACAACACATAATGCATTTAATGAATCATAAAAGGTCAACAATTGTTAGAAAATGTCCTTTCCTGCCCAGGGACCACTGTTCATCATTTTGGGGTGGATTTGCAATCAATTTTCCAATGGTAGGGAAGAAAACAACACAAAACACCATTAATGCATCTATAGTGCCACTAACCACCAAATTTAATCTATCCATACCTAGAAAACATATTTTAATCAAAAGGGCATGGATCTATAAGAAGAAACGAACAAAAAGAGGATGACCTAATTAATATAGTGGTTAAAATTTCACAATCCAATATTTACACGCCATATCCTAGCTGCATTTGTAAGGATTTTGCAGGCTTCTCTATGCTTTGTCACACTAGATCCAAAGGCATCTTTAATGCAGAGAATGTTTCCAGATCCAGGAAGAAGATTACCCCATGTTTCTATGGGGCCTTCAAGCAGATTACACAATTTGGGGAAAACAGCGCCCAAGAACATAGGTGTTCTTTGCAACATACCCATGGTGGGACACAGAATTTATGGTTGAACTAGCATCTCTCTTTGAGGGTATGAAGGACCCAAAAGTTATTATTCAAAGGGGATGAAAAAATAGAGAAAGGGAGTAATTGTAGAGCCAACAAAACAATGATATTCACAAGAAGCCCTAGGGTTTTGATTCTTAGTTATGGTTATTGCATTTTTGTGATTATTTTGATGTAAGTTTATCCCAAACATGTAATAGATTCTTTGTAACCTTGAAGAGAGAGTGTAACTAGCAGATCCAACATGGTTCAAGTGTCTCCAAGAGTTTTCTATGTATTGTCTTGACAAATTCTTGATTAGTTGGGCAGTCAGAAGGCTGTAAAATCATTTCAAAGATTTTGTATTCTATCTCCTCAAGGTAAATAAAGAAATATACCAGTTTATAGTTAGATTATTAAGTAGACTATTGTAAAGGTCTACAAGTTTTGTTATTTACTCATTTGCATGTGTAGAAACTAGTTTGTATGTGCACTTGAATAGATATAGTTTTCAGGTATATCTTGATCAAGGTATCCCATTTGGTTCCAGATGTTGCATGTTTTGCATAAACCCTATGTTATGTTCCCAACTAGATACAGGTGTCAATCTGTGATTTGTTCCCCCTTCCATCATCTTCACACATTTAAAACAAACTAAACTTTATATACATTTTCAGTTGTGTTGTTCTTCCCTAAGTTCATGTTCAAGTGTATAATAGCAACAGGCGTGATTGCATCCATATTTTAAACACTTTACATAGCAACCCCTTTTTTGCCATATAAAGGTTTAACCTTGCATGTTCAAACCAGCACATAGATATGTTGTGACAACCAAAATAGGAGTATAATGTGCAACTGATATGGTCTGTAACAAGGAGATTATTCGTTTACTGTAGATTCATTCAACTCAGCACCTTAGGGAAATCCCCCCTGGTCTTGCCAAACCAGAAGTGAAAGAGGTCCTGCCCACCTCAATAATTGGTCCTTAGTTGCCCAACCTGGTCCTTAAGGAAATCCCCCTACGGAAATCCCCTAGGGGCATTTCATTTAACTTGTCACCTTGGGGAAATCCCCCTGGTCTTGCCAAACCAGAAGTGAAAGAGGTCCTACCCACCTCAATAATTGGTCCTTAGTTGCCCAACCTGGCCATAGGCTTTGTGATATTCTTCCCAAGTTTGACACCCTTGACACTTGGGAGACTATCCAACCATAGTGATTTCAGACTTACAACTCAGATCACCAGCATACGAAGCAATGCAAGTAATTCCTTTGCTTTGTGCTGATTTAAAATGGATTAAAAACTAGTCCAGGATAAATTCCTCATATCAGTCTTAGGAAAGCCTAACACTAAAACAGAAAATTAAACCTATGAAAATCAATTCCAGATCTGAATATGCAAAATAAACTGAGTGAAATAAATAATATATTGTAATCAGCTCTACATCATTATTCTAAGATCTAAATAATTAAAACATTTGTGTTGTGTATATATTGACATAAAGATTAAGCAGAGATTTGATATGAAAATCTTTCAAGGCCATACTTTCAGAGAGTGAAGCTGAAAATTGAATTGACAATAAACACCTTAAAGGCTTAATATGATCGGTGTCATTATCCCAGTGGATCACAGAATCTCTCATCATGGCAGACTGATATAGTGATGGAAGAAGAAGCAAGGTGTATGAATGAATGTCATTAACTCTTCATATGGGATCTAATCCAATCAACAAAGAGGTGAATCATAGAATGAGGCAGGTACCCATAACATTATTCTGCTAAGAAGATAACACATTGTCTTTGATGACCTTACAAAAATAAGCAAAGCAGTAAGAATAGAACTGATTTCATTAAAACTAAAAGCAACCCATTGTTCATAGGCATGTCTAAAAACCAAGGAAACCAAAATGTGCATTTCAAATTCTTAAGTCCAGGTGCATCCCAGTTCACAAGTTGCAAAAATATGAAATAAACACAGGGCTAAAGCCACGAAAACATTATTTGTCTAGCATTTATGCTTAGGAGACTAGGAAGCCAGGAAACAGTTTAGACTTCAATTCACGTGAATTTATCATTGGCATCTCCAGAATTTCGCAATATATGCCTAAAAAACTAACATACGACCTTAAAAAGAAAAGCTAACCGCCCTCTTGAGCTACTAGACGCAAATGGAATATAAGAACACAAATCATCCATGATTACCCTGTAAATTGATTTCTAAACGGAAGTTGTAACTTGGCTATTGGAGCATCCCTGCATGGGCGATGATACATGATTTGGACAGAGGTAACACAGGGATTTGTTAGGAGAAACCTTAGTTACAGCAATCAGAGACTAGAAGAGTCCAACTGTGACAGTGGGTAGACCGGATATTAGTGAACCAAATTCAAAAGAGACAATTGCAATGAAAGTTGAAAATAGTACCTGTAAAGGATAGTAATAACAGATTGGAAACAGTGACAAGCCCATCCTCACCTTGCAGGTTCAACAAATGACTCATGCATTACCACCACACGAAAAACCATATGGAATTAAGTGATGGAGCTGATAACCAATTAGGAAGGAAAAACACTCTTTGAAAGGACAGCACATAAAAAGCAAAACCGAATCGTGCGATGGAGCTGCTGCCCAATTGGATAGGGAAAACTTTCTACTTTGTTTTTGACATAACAGGGCATGAAAGACAAAACTGTATTAAGTAATGGAGTCGATTCCAATTGAATAAACCCTCTCGCAGAGCACGCAAAGTTAACATTACATAACTTTGTCATTCAAAGTGAGGGTTGTTTCTCCTACAATTAGGTGTTACCTCAAAGTTTCCAGGATCGCTTAGCCTCTGGAAACTGGTGCATGCCCCCTGCGGTAGATTTTTTCCGCAGGCATGCTTTGAACTCGGGGGCATTCCACTAAGCATAAGGCTCAAAATCACAATCTTATCTGTCAAACGCGAGGAGTTTGAAAAGTAACTATAATGGTATTGAATCAATAGTTTCTTGCAGTTTTAGATTGCACAGAGGCCTAATAGAACATTATAAAATGAATCAAGAATGTCGTAGCATTTATCAGCAGTTGGTCACAGGGTCCATGTAATAACAAAGAGTCCTCGTCAGCTCTCGCAAACTATTCCTCCAATATTTAAAAACCCTTGAATCCTCATAGCGATTTTACAATTTAGAGGAAGGTTTTAGGGATTATTCTTACGAAGTTATAGTCACAAAATCCTGGCCATCCTTTTCGCTGTTGAAAAGTGAAAGAAGAGCATTAAGAAGGTCTGTTTTAGAAATGGGTATGTATCGTTGTCTTGGCACTGGAATTCTTGAGATGCTTTCTTCTTCTTCCTCTTCGCTAAATGGCTCTTTAATAGGTAACTGCTCGCCATTTTGTTTTTCAGTGGGTTCTTCCACTTGTAAAGACCAGTTACTTCCTTCTTTTACCTCAACCGCCAAATTTGTAATTGCTTTGCATAAAATTCTAACATTGAAATTGGGGAAGCTGGTTGATCTGAAGAAACGAATGCCGCCATTATTGAGTTTATGTAAAGCATTCTTGTGATTTTGTTTCTGCACAGAGCCAAGTGATAGAACACTTGAACTGCGGACATGATGAATGGCCTTCATGAAATCACGAGTGGAGAATGATGAGGAACAAATTCATTCATCTGTAAACTCGTGAACTCGTGAACACGGTGAATTCAGTATACATATTAAGCGCGGGTCAAATCGTGAAATGTTGTGTGGCTCTTGTGATTTTGCGATTGATAACAGATTCAGCGTTTAAGAGCTCAACAAATCCCTTACGAGCTAATTAACTAACCAACAATTTGAATTATCCACGGTATACTAAAATGTTAAATAGTTAATTGCGAAAATAAAACAAGTGTCTGTGTTGTAGATTTTGAAAAAATTAAAAGTATTGTTAATTAATTTTTTATTCTAATTTTAGACCTATCTCTAATCTTAAATATGGTCATAATTGTAATCTTAACAATAAAGAATTGTAGAGTATTATTACAAAAAAAGGTCTATGAATGGATATTGAGAATAAGATTTGGAATAGAGATATGAGATGAATAAAATTTTGGAGGATACATAAAAGTTGTTTATTTCAATTTTGGTTTTCTTGGGTTTTGTTTTGACATCCAGCGGCCTTGGGATACATGCAAAGTGATCATATTTGACAGAGTTAAATTTTTGCCATACTTTGGCTTTGGTGCACAACAACAAAAACAAATGTTTTGGGAATTGATGAAGTTTCATGTTGAATCCTTGCATAGGCAGATTGTTAAAAGCATCCTAGATTTAATGGTGAAGATTTTACAGTCATATCTCGCATGGTTTGGAAGAATATAATTTTCTCGAGCCCACAATTTTCAAGAAAATTAATTTCTCGAGTTTTATTAGAGTTGGGGCAAAATGCTTGGTGGAAAGCTTAGGAATGCCATTCCACACATCTTACCAAGATTTCATGCAAAGAGGAGTATTTGGAAAGAAGATATCCAAAAAGTCATTTTTCGATGCAGTTGTGTTGCAATGCCAAAATGTAATTCTTCTCTTAATTGGTTTGTGAGAATTTGAATGGGCATTAATCAGAAAATTTTATTAAATATTATTTAATCCTTAATGCATTTATTGCCAACAAGAAACATATTGAAGAAAAAAAAACAAAGTTGGAAAATGATTCTAATTTAAAAAATATTGAAATACACAAATAAAATCTAAAAGATAGAGGGGTGATAGGAAACAACAAAAAAAATACACAAGGGAAGTAGATATGCCATGTTATTCAAGAAAATTACTTTATAAACAATAAAATAGAAGAGAGAAGACGTGGAATTGAGAAGAGGGAGGTAGAAGTTGAAGTGGCACCCTTGAAGAGGCCCATGATTAATGGAAATCATTAAAGAAAAGTTAAAAGTCATCACAAAAAAGAGAATAGAAAAACAAGAGGGATACCACACCATAGGGAAGATATACAGCCAAAAAAAGACAAAGAAATGATTAAGAAGGAGAGAGTAAAGAGGCACAGGAGTAAAAGAGAAGTATTAA
>VDFB02022797.1:0-25563 GCA_007258455.2 Sequoia sempervirens | reverse complement strand
TGTAACATATGAGTTCATTTTACTGCATAAAAAGCACAACTGTCCACCACAGAAAATCATAACCTCTAATGCATAAATGACAATACTCAGTCAGGGCATCATTTGTCATACTAGTAATAGAGATGCAGAGAGCAGTTAAAGAAAAATGGTGATTATAAACCAATATGTGCAACATGAAACGCATAAATAAAAATACTAGAAAAATGTGTAACTACCATGTCTCCATCAACCACTGTTGAGCTTCCAACTAGAAATGCACCAAATAAACCTTCCAAAAAAAAACCACTATAAAAACTGTTACAGTCAACAACAACAGAAACGTAAACACTCAAGATGGCATCCAGGCTAGGGTTCGATACCCAGCTAAAATAATAACCTCAATTTTTTTCCCTATTCCTTTATTATTTCCATCGATGACACGTTATGCCGAAGGTAACTTTAACATCACCAGACAACCTTATGTTTGTCGCTTTCGCCAAGACCCATTAGAGTTGGGAAAAGTCATTACGAATACATAATGTCACGCTAAGAGCTCATAACATCTTACTGGTCGATGAGAAAAAAAGGTTCTCTCACCGAAGTGAAACCATCATTCGCTATCGCTATAGCTTTTGATATCGAAGAGACATCATATAGATCAACTTTGTTATACCAAAAGTCATTCATTTGACTTTGTCGACAAGACACACCATCCTCGCCAAGACCTCACTTCGATGAAAGAGTCTCACCGAAAAGACTTTTCAACTCTTATGTGTCGTTGTAACCTACAATCTTCTGGGAGACCTCTCGGAGAATACTTTGTCATACCGAAAAGAAACTTTATTCATTGAGTCGCTGAGACAATGCCAATCTCTCACCGAATGCACTTCATAAGACTTAGTCAGCAAGACCAAAGAGTTCACTAGACATTCCACCGAAGCAAAAACTCTTGTCGATACACATCTATCCACCATCGGTCGGTGTGACATTGCATATTCATTATAACCTCATGCCGAAGTAACCCTTTGCACAAGTCGATGAGACACAAATCTTTGGTGAGACTATATACCAAATGCATTATGTTTGGCCGAAGCGAGACCCCAGATGTGATGTCAGTGAGACAAAACCACTTCGCCGAGACCTATTCTGATACCGCCCAGCACTTGCTGATAGACTTCCAACAGTATTAGTCGCTGAGACATAGTCCTTTTCTCTATGACCCTTTGTCAAAGCCTTAAACACTTGCTGAAATGTTCCCATTCAACCTCCGATTGGTGAGACAAGGTAATTTCGCTGTGACCACATACCAACGGAATAACATATGCCGATAGAGATCACTTTTTGTCGCCAAAACAAAAGAGAAGTCTTGCCGACAGTTGCTAGTATGATAAATTCAATCGACATGACATCAAAAATGTCTTGCCGATAGGCAACATAGACATTTCAAAATGGATCGGGGAGACCTTGCCATACTCATGTCGATATGTGTAAGCCCGAATGAGAAACAACCAATACCTGTGATATGCAAAAAGAACCATCCTGACAAGGAAACCAACTGTCAAACTCTGTCAGAGAAATAAATAGCATTCATAACATGAACTAGAAATCTCATCACCATGAATTTGAATCATAACAGATATCTTTCTGTAATAGCCAAGAGACATCAAAGGAGCATAATAAATCATAAGGATCCAAACAGAGACTAATCACCAAAGAGAACCAACTGAAAGAGATTTTTTCATCAAGGACAAACCATAAACACAACTGAGATCCAACAATCCAGGAGTGGCAGGAGTAGGAGTTTGCATGTGAGATTCAACTAGGAAGTTAAAAGTAGCCAAATCTATTGCCCTCCCTTCTGGCACAAATACTATAGCTGAGTCGTTGTCAGTTCTTCTTGGTCTCTAGCTTGATATCAACTAGGTATATCCAAAATACATATAGGAGACTCATTAGTAATAATAAATGCATGCAAAGAATGTTCTTTTTATAATTGGAATCTTCAATACATAATGCAGAGTGTCTGGAGTTTGATAGACAAATTTGAATCTTTTCAAATTTCACATATATATTGTGAGGGAAATTGTTTAGCAAATCGGTTGGAAAACATGGGATATCAGAGGGAAGAAATATTTATTTCAAAAAATGTTGGTGAAATTGAAGCATTTCTAGATTTAGCAGGGATCGTGGTAAAGGAAATGGTGAATGTGTCAAATGAAGCATGGTTTAAGTACTAATTAAGGTTAGTCATCATCAATTGGTATGCTTAATGCTAAGAGGTGGCAAGCTATTATTGATGAGAGTTGATCACCTCAGTCGGAGATTCTTGAATGTCTCTTCGATACTCTGATGAAGTGTGTCAGAAATACATTGTGTGGTCATCGTGACATTGGAGCATGTCTCCTCGACACTCCAATAGAAAGCCGAAGGAACATTGTCAGTGGGACTTCAGGGTTTCGTCGAGACATTGGTGCAAGTCTCATCGATGGTTCGATAGTTGTGGCAATGTTGTGAGATTGTGGAGGATTGGAACTAGCAAAGGTCACATAAATTGAGCATCGGGTTTAGAGTTTTGGAGATTAGACCTCAAGCTTGGTGGCAAGCTATTGTCGATGAGAGTTGATCACCTTGATGGGAGATTCCTAAATGTCTCTTCGATACTCCAATGAAAGTGTGTTAGAAAGACATTGCATGGTCATCATAACATTAGAGCATGTCTCCTCAAGACTCTGATAGATGGTTAGAGGAACATTATCGGTGGAACTTTGGGGTTCAAGTCTCCTCAATGGTCCGATAGTTGTGGCAATGTCGTGAGATTGCAAAGGATTGGAACTAGCAAAGGTCACATAAATTAGGCATCAGGTTCATAGTTTTGGAGATTAGACCTTAGGCTTGGTGGAAAGCTATTGTCAACGAAACTTGATCACCTTGCTGGGAGATTCCTGATTATCTCTTTGATACTCTGATGAAAGTGTGTCGGAAAGACATTGTATGGTCATCGTGACATTGGAGGATGTCTACTCAACACTTCAATAGAGGGCCAAAGGAACATTGTTAGTGGGACTTTAGGGTTTCACTGAGACTTTGGTGCAGGTATCCTCAATGGTCTGATAGTTGTGGCAATGTCGTGAGATCATGGAGGATTGGAACTAGCAAAGGTCATAGAAATAGGGCATCAGGTTCAAATTTTTGGAGATTAGATCTCAGACTTGGTGGCAAGCTATTGTCGACGAGAGTTGATCACCTTGATGGGGGATTCCTGAATGTCTCTTCAATACTCTGATGAAAGTGTGTTAGAAAGACATTGTGTGGTTGCCATGACATTGGAGCATGTCTCCTCGACACTCCGATAGAAGGTCGGAGGAACATTATTGGTAGGACTTTGGGGTTTCACCGAGACTTTGGTGCAAGTCTCCTTGATGTTTTGATAGTTGTGGCAATGTCATGAGATTGCAGAGGATTGGAACTAGCAAAGGTCACACAAATTTGGCATTGGGTTCAGAGTTTTGGAGATTAGACCTCAGGCTTACCAATCATTATTTATCAGAAACAAAGGAGTTAGTAAAATTTCACTAGGTTTGATCACGATGAGTCTAATGGCATGGCAAGATTCTCACACCGAACTATCGGAGATCAGACACTTTTGTAATTACTTAGGCCCTCTTGGGAACTTTTGTAATTACTTACTATTATTAATATATTATATAGGCTATTAGCCTTTTGCCTTAACAATATATATAATTATTATAGACTCTTGATTCTTTTGTTTGCATTGCATGAGTTGAGTGAAGGATGTATTATGTTCAATGTTACAATAAAAATATTTCATGAAATCCTTAGCCAATTCCTTAAAGTAATTGATAGAAGCACGAGATAGTGAGTAAAACCATGTAAGTGTATGATCACTCAAGCTTGATGGTAACATCTTACTATGAAATTTATCCTCATATAAGTATTCAAGGTATATTACTTGGAAATATTATAACTGTTGTGATGGATCACCTTTACAATCATAATTTTTAAAACAAGATACCATAATTCCACTCAGTGAAGGATAAATAAAAAATTCATATGCCAAAGGATTTTGGAAGATTTTAGTAGTGTCATCATGTGATTGAACTTGTTATATGTATGTATTAACCTATCATTCTATATTCTCAATCCTAGTGATGAGGTAGTTCACATAAGGTGAAATATCATGCTCAACATGTCTCATATCAAATATGTATGATCATTTTATATGTAATAATGATGGAAAATGTGAAAGATGTTTCAAAAACTAATGAAAAATTAACCTCAAATAAACCAGGTAAAAATTGTAAAATATCCTCCAGTTGTTATTCATCCATAGTTATGTCTAAATCATGTGCAAGGTAGTATGTAGGTGGTCATACTCCACAAGTACTTAAATATGTGTTGTGTAAACACATGAATGGATACAAAGGAGGGTCTCTACTCAAAAGTGGTATATCATAATTTGATGCATAGGGAAACTAATGGCATCCATTAATGAAGGCTCATTAATAATGATAATAATGAGTAAAACACATTATAGCTCCAGAAAAAAGTAATCTATAAAATACATGGTAAATCATGAAAAGACATATAATAATCATGACATGAATCAAATTGTTTAAATCTATCAACCAAGGTATCACATAATGAATGCATCAAAGTACTATCATCATATACCTATAAGTATAATGTGAAGATATAAATGATCTAACATTTATTTTTTCTTATTCATTACCACTAAATGCCTGTATAATAAGTGTGTTAAATAAATTTGTATCACAAACAAATAATTATGAAATAAAGATAAATTAACCACATCAAGAGAAGATAAAGAATTATTTCTATCCTCATAACTAAATACATCATAAATAGACTATGAGAAAAATGATATAGAAGAAGGACTAGCAATCTCCTGTGAAGGTGGAACTAGTGTATCAATATTACTAGAATTCTCAAGAAAAGATGAAGAAAAAGGAACATAGGAATGATAACCCATAGGTGACCAAAGGAATCTAGTATGAGACGTGAAAAGATGTGATTTATAGGCATACAACACATGAAGGAAGAACCCTAGATGCAACATGAGAGGTTAGGGTGAAAGTGTCATCAAAATAGGTAGGAGAGGTACTCAAAGGTAACATGTTACTATGATAATCTACAGTTGCATCACTAGTCATAGGAAGAACATAAGCAACATGAAGCTCATGGACAAGTGAAGTATGTTTGAGATAAGCTCTATGAAGGAATAAATATCACACATGATGAATCAATGCACCCATAGGCAAAACACCTTCATCTAGAGAATAAAAGAGCATAAGATTTTCAAGGATGAAAAATCATATAACAAAGAGTAGGAACATATCAAGATCTATAGCATATGAATGGATAGAGGCTAAGGACTTTGGACTATGAGAATTGATGATGGCATATTTATCTATGAAGCAAAAACAAGGGTGAGTGAGTAGACAAAAAATCAAATAATTTGAATCCAAACCCTAATATAAATAAATCAATGGCAAACACATAAGGATGGATCCGAACCCTAATCATATCTAAGTTGAAGAATAAACGATTAGAAAAATCAGATCTAAAAATGAAACCTTAGAGGTGAAGTACAAGGGTAGGTAGCATGGCAAAAGATAAGAGCTATTAATAAGAAACAAGCCTCAAATAAAATATAGTTATGAAATACAAATGTGAAAGAGAAATCAAACCATGATCAAATATGAAAATATGTATCAACTAAATAATTATAGATATGAAAAAACCTACTAAGGGAGAAAATTAGGTTGAGAGTATATGGGTTCACCAAATGCAAATAAATAAATGGATGCATTAGTAAAGTTAGGTTTAGTGAATAAGACAATCAATTAACCTAATTAATAGTTGGGATAGATAATGTAACAAAATTTTAAAACTTGGATATAATAGAAATAAATGAATTTATCTAAATTTGGTCATTGATAAATAATTGTCTACTATTTTGATCATAAATTTTAAAATTATAACTTAGAATCATAACTTCTTTTATGCTTTAGAAGCATAGGACAAAATATGAATGGGGTTAGTCTCAAAATTTTGTGGATTCTTGCACCTCGTGGAATCAATCTTGAGTACCATGACTATGACCTTCTACACATGTCTAACTTGTGGCATGCAAATTTGAATTGGTTGATTGTGAACATTTGCAAGTTGCTTCATTGTGATATATGTTCTTAATTGATTGTCAAGGATTATCAATATTGAAAAACACCTTGGGGAAATCATAGGATCACAAGGGTCAAGTTCTCCTATGTTGACCGCTTCGATTGGACCTACTTTACAGTCATAGAAATGATTGAAGACAACACTCTTTAGTCATGCAAATGCCTTAGAATGATTTTATACAAAATGAAATTCATTGTAGTGCTCCAAAGAGAAGTGTTCCTAGAATGATTCTCTTCTCAAATGTATAGAATTTTCAAATATGAATTTTCTCCTTAGATGTGAATTAACACACACTAAATACCATTAAATACAAAGACATAACAACCGATACAAGGGTCAAATTCTCTTAGGTTGACTCCATTGATTGAACTTGCTTTATAGTTGTAGAAATGATTGAAGACAACACTCTTTATTCATGGTAATATTTTAGAATGATTTGATTCAAAATAAAGTTCATTTTATTGCTCCAAATAGAAATATTCCTAGAATGATTCTCTTCTCAAATGCATAGAATTTTGAAATATGAATTATTTCTCCTTAGATGTGAATTAGTGCACACTAAATGTCTTTAAATACTAAGAAAAACCAACTAACTTTGCAATCATGTACCAAGCCAGCTCATAATGATTGGTGGAATAGGTGAGAGTCAATTAAATTTCAATTTGAATTTTTGAATTTTGGATCAGTTTCACATAATGCAGGATCAATCTCACATGTCATGGGATTGGCACGGTACACAAAAATATGAGTATCAACACAATATCATGTGATTGACATGGTACACAACTATGACTATCAATGTAGGAAATGTAAGTCTAGACACGAGGACAATAATAAAGATAATAAATCACACACATATGGATCAGATAGATAAAAAGACGTGTAAATCAAAATGTGTGAAAATAAGAAAACGATCATAACTTTACACAAAACTATACTATTTATCGATATATAATTGTATCAAATCATTCTATCATAATGGGCATGCAAAATTTTACCATTATAATGTTTATATGACCAGTTTGAGGGAAAATCCTGGTGAAAGAATTGTATGGGTCTTAGGCTATTGGATTTGGAATGCTTTTCCATGAAGCCATTGGAGTCTGTGTTAAGTCCGGAAGGGAGAATACTTTGATACAGCCTGGTTTTAAAACTTTTTGTCTTGTGTACAGTCTGTCTGACTCTGAGGTCCTTGGCACCAGGAATGGCTGAATCGAGAACCTTAGTAATCACAAACTTTTGTCGTGTTGGTAAATACTGAAAAATCCAGTGTTCATCATTAAATACAGTACCGCAAGAAATTTTCTTCTCGTGAGACAACTGTGGAATTTGTGTTTGACAGTAGAACAACTAGGCGTCTTGGACCAGTGCTGAGATTTGCAGTCCGGGACAATGTTGTAAAATATAAATTAAAGTAAGAAATTAATTGTAATTATAAATTTTTGAGGTAAAAACTGGTTTAATTCGAGATATAAGAACACATTTGCTAGCTATATATATATATAAAAATCTGGATAGAAATCATGGGTATTATAGTGAACATATTTTGTTTCTAATGTCGCGTGTTAAGCATTCTATATTATATTGCTTGTTTACATTTATAAAATCTTCTAATTGTTTCTTATGTATTGTTCATCCATTATGTTACAACTAAATTAATGCCATCTAGTTCTCAATTAAACAACCAATATGATCAAGTAAATAGAATTGTTACTCTTTTTCTATATTGTATGCTAGTAAGAGGGCCCTCTAATAAGAGAACAATTGGTTCATAAAACTAAACTCTCTCCTCTTAACTCTTACCCCAACTCCAATACTCCTCCAATAATTGATTCCTTTCCACTTCTATCTCTCAAATGAAAAGTTGCAAATGTGCTTATATTCTCTCACTCTCTTGCTTAAACCCTACTATTTCACCTTCCATCACCTCTATTTACAAACCATGACCCCTCAATATTTTCCTCCTATTCTTGTCGTCTTTCAATCTCACATTTAAGAAACCCTACATCTTTCTAACTTGGATAGTCATCTTCATACAAAGAAGTCATCCTAGAGGAAGGGTGAAGAATAATATAAAGAAGGAAATCACTAATCATCACCTAGGTGATAACGACTATATAGATCTGGATCTCTAAACCCTAGGGGTAGATCTTCTTCCCTAGACAACTCTAGACATAGGTCCAACTCCTATGTGGAGGATTTGGTATGCTCTATAGTTCCATTAGAACACATGTCTCTTATACAAGGAAACCAATTTAGATTTGGAGGCGATGTATGTTCTTCGTGATTCCCAATGAAGTGCAAAGCAATTTCTTGGAATGTGAAAGGATTATCCATCCCCTCCATGAAATATCAAGTTAAGCAAGCCCTTTAACTTTCCAAACCTAATGTGGCGTTTCTATGAGATATTAAGATTGGGGGCATCCACCTTCAATTAGCAAGTTATAATCAATTTAGAAAGAAGTGTGGTTCATGTTCATGGTGTGCTGGTTTTGTGCTTGAAATTACCCCTTGATTATTTAAGTTTATCATAACTATTGGCTTAGATCCTTTCAATTACTATGTTTGGTGTCGACTACTCATATATGGATGATTTGTGAGTTCTTGTTAAGAAATAATGCATCATACCCACATTCTTAATCCATTTCCTATATGACCCCATGAGAGAAAAATATGCATACAAGCTTACATAATAACTATAATGAATAGATCAAATAGACAAGCCACAAACACAAGATATGCCTTGGGAAAACCCTCAAGAGGGAAAAACCTAGCCTTCAAAAGCAATACTCCATGTATTATTCAACAATAAATCAATACATCCACTTACAAAGTTACCATGAATACATCTGAAGCATCAAGCCTCTCCAATGCATCCTCTATGTGTCCAAGCATGAATCCACACATCCCATGCCATGCTTCACTAAGCCTCAGAAAGACTCAATAATAAGAACCCACTCACCCAACCAACCTTAACCACTAAACATGTGCTTGATTTTATAGAAACAAGCTCACACAAATATAACCAAGTGGTAAGATAAAACCATGTGCCACAAAACCATTGACCCCTTAGTTAATATTGGGTACTAAGTTTTCACTTTAATAGATACTTTCCCAATATTAAATCATTATCCTATGTCTCCCACACATAAAATAATAACCCAATGTTACAATACAACTTTACAAGTGGCCCTAAATAATTACCTAGTGTGGCTAAGCACACTTCCTAGGTGCACCACAACTAAATAATCATTTAATTACATTATATATAGCAATTTATGCAATGGTGTATAACACCAAATCCTAACAATTTTTACTCTATATATACCACAAAAAACCATCTATTCCCAATAGTTGTACTTTTCTATTTATACTTTATGTTATTTATGCAATTACCAATATCCATAACAAATAGCTATGTGTATGGTTTTGATTGTTTGGGCGTGAAAAGGGTAGGGATACAATTTGTAGTGAAGAAATTAGGTATAAGAATTAGAAAATTCAATTTTCAAATGTTGGGAATGCTACCACATGATGTAGGACCATCTTTGGGTACTATGCAATTAACTTCAACCATTTTTTTCTTTTTTTGTTTGTTAGCTCTAACTTTGGATTCTCATGCATAGAATTAAACATTCTAATTCAAATTCAAATCACCTTTTCTCTCAAAATGGTGCCCTAGACATGTGGAGACTACACTTGCCACATAAATTATTAGTTTTCTATCCTAGTGATTGGAAATATGGGTTTGTGGGGTTAAATTTGGAAGGAGTTACAATTGGCATATGCCACCTTTGTTTGTATGCTTGGATTTCTAAGAGAAATTGCAACTAGATGAGAATTTTGTATTTCATGTGTGAGTATTGCATCTTCATAATTAGTTGTTAGATTGTTGGAGTCTTGGATGTCCATAATTAGTTACTAGATTGTTGGAGTCTTGCATTGCATATTTGACTCCTCTTGAAAAATGGTTCCAACAAATTGATTTGAGGTATGACCAAGGATACAATATAGTTGAGATGGGTTTTATGTTTCAATTGGTACACTCAATAGAGAAACAAAATGCTAGATAGAACCTATTTTTAGCATGTACATCAATAGTTTTAAATAAAGTATCAATAGCACATGCATGTCCTAGGTGAAATTAACATGTGAGATCAGCACTGCATGATGGAGATATTTGGAGATTGTATTTTTATATGTACATCCATATAGATGATTAGGCAATGTAAGACATAAGATTCAATAGTTAATCATGATTGAGTTACTTGATAGTATTTAAAAGGATCTTAATCAACATGGATCATGTGTATGTTTTATCTTCGCAAATACATTTCAATGGCCAATGCATGGAGGAATTTATAGTTCTCATAGCATTAATACATGTACACCATAAGATAATATTATAACATTAACAACGAGGCATCACATGGGACATTATTTGTACTTTGTTTGGTCCTAGGGTGATGGTACTTGAGAGGATCATATGTCATAAATTATCAAATCCTTTTATTGTAGCATCATGCTTTTATAGGTTAGAGGTGTCAACTTTCATGTTGTGCAATAATTTATTGATATAAATGTATTGAACCATTATCCATTAAAGTGCATTTTGTGGCTATATTTTCATCCCCTAATATAATAACTGAAGGATGATTTTCTTGGATAGTGAAAATAAATTAAAGTTAAATAGTATCAAATGTGATTATATTGTTGTTATTGAGAATTATTTCTAACATGGTTAAAACCTCAACTATTCATGTGCTTTATGTCACATATACTTATTACAAGATGCCTCTATAACTGTCAAAAGTATGTATTAAATACTATAGAGATATCTTAGCTAAAGTGTTTTGAAGTTTATCGATGATTTCAAATTCCTTGTGTTTTAGTAGATAGTTGTGGTGGAGGAGGAAATTTGGGAACAAGAGTAGGTAAAATTTGTGGAGGGGTGATTCTAAAATTCCCTTTAGCCATTTTCTTAAAGTTACGACACACAACATGAAAGTCATGACTAGTTTGAGAGCTACTTGGAATATAAGGGGTATTTTTGCTAGAGAATCAAGTATTCCATGCAACATGAGATGTGTTAAAGGTTTCATTATGAAAGGAATAAAATTGTTACATGGAGGAGAAACTCTTAAGACCAATGGTTGAGGTTGAAAGAGAGGTTTTTTTGTAGGCACACCCAAATACAATAATTCCTTAAATTTACTAGAATTGGTTAATGTTGTATCATCATAATTCTTTGCAATACTTATATAAGTAACATTAGGATATTGTGCTATTTGTTTAATGATTTGTGTCATCCAACATGAAGGGGTAAGTGAAATGTTTACAAAGTTGTCATTGCTATATGTAAAATAATCAAGAGCATGATTTTGAGGTGAAGTAGAAAAATAATTTAATAATGTGCATATTAATTTCTAGAAAGAAACAAATGAATGCCGCATAAATTAAACCATCAATGTGTAACATCACGTAGAGTATGTACATAATTTGGACTATATTGGGGGATGATGGTAGCTACAATATGGTATCGGGACATAATAACCCAACCAAAATAACCCTGGACACAATAACCCTGTCATAATAACCCAAGGACAAAATAACCCAGGGTCATAATAACCCATGGACAAAATAACCTGTGGTCAAAATAACCCATGGAAAAAATAACCTATGGTCATTTTATAAAAAAAAATTTTCCTTTCTCTATATTCTTACGAGGATATTTTGTCCATGGGTTATTCTGTCCACGGGTTATTTTGGCTTGGGTTATTATGACCCCAGGTTATTTTGTCCTTGGGTTATTGTGACCAGGTTATTTTGTCCAGGGTTATTTTGGCTGGGTTATAATGTCCTGTAACCCTACAATATTTGAGCTCACTTGATTTTTTCTAGCTCAAATGAGTTTAGCTTTGCATATAGCTCATGGAGGCATCAATATATCACTAGAATGGTAGCTATATCATTGCCACAATTTTGACCATTACATGCAACTATTATCATAAATGTCTTTAGGATAAGATTCATTCTTGAAGGCTTCTAGGAATTGATCCTAGGTTGGTTTAGATTTCTATTCATTCTAGTCTTCCTACCAAATTGCATGAGATTTCCACCACTTCTTAACAATCAAAGATGGAAATATTAATCTTTTCTTAATTAAAGAAGTCATTCACAATAAAGTAATATTTTATTTTACCTACCAAGTTATCTAAAACATCACTATTGATCTTACCCTTAAACACTAGAATGTTTAGGTTTTCTTGAAACCTTAGGGGAGCTTAATGACTTGATGATGAGGTTGATAAACCACCCATTCAAGGACCTCTACAAACTAGTTGAATAGGAATTTTTGTTGATCCGTGAGTGGTTCTTCAATCTCTCTTTTGATCATCATGTGTATCTCCTCTTGTGTTGATTTGGCCATCTTGAAATGGGTTAAGAAGTAGTTTAATGGATCCTAGGGCTTGTTGTTGAGGCTCATGTATTATAATCACATTCAATAGTACATGTATGATGTGGAAAAAACCACTTTGATACCACTAATCTAGGACCCAAGGTCGAATCTTGGTGGAAAAATATTTGGACAAGGACTTGGATGAGTTATGGTGTATGCAAAAGATTATAAATTATCAATTATGAAAAACAAAGATAAAGATAAATAGAGCTAAAATAATGGACACAACTTTATTTAGAAATTCATTTTGCATATGGAGTACCCTTCAAAATACGTATGTATCTTTATTTTCTATCTATTATAAACTACTTAAATTATGTTACAAATATATGCATATATAGATTACATAGATTCATGTCATGGAGGCTAAGAGTCACTAGAAATTTGAACCATCTCCCTTGGACGTGGAACTATCTCCTACACTTAACTCCTTATCTTTCAAAGATTATAGAATTGTATTGATCGTTGGCATGCCCCTAATGAGCTAGTAGATAACTTGGCTTACTATGAGCCTCATATATACCATCTTGCTTGCTATGTCAAATATATATAATTGGGATGATGCAATAAAAATATTTGCATGAATTGGACTTTACTATTTGGCTTGGAGGTGTGCTAGACCTTGTTGAAGCCATGGTAGAAATGATAGTGTTTGAATGAAGTATTATTACTCCATGCATTCTTAGCTTTGTTCCATTTTTAGAGTATGTGTGACACTTGGCAAAGAGTGTAAGTTAGTTTTGTGTTGCTATGAACACCTAGGAGGTGATCTCTAGTATATTGTAGATCATATAAGTGTCCCTATAGTTACTACAAGCTCTGAGAGTGGGTTTGACATCATTATAGGAGCCTTATTTGGTGAATCCTCTTGTCTTACTAGTTATCCAAGCTATTCTTTAATCAATCCATAGACAAGGAAAATTTGTCTTAGCCATAAAAATATAGCATGTCTTAGGATCAAGGGATGATCACGAAGTTCACATAATAAAGGGAATTCAATAAGTTGTTAATAGAGGAAAATAAGGGATGTAGTGGTAGCCATAAAAATGGAAAAGAAAAAGAGGTGGAAAAGGGAGGGTTAAAGTTTTGAGAAGTTTAAAAAATAAAGGAACTCCAAACTAAACCTAAATGAAGGAAATATACAAATAAAAAAATAATATTTATGAAAGAATCCTTAAAAATTACTCAGGTAAGTTGTTAGGTTTATCGAAATGAAAGAGAAACATTCAAATGGTATGTGTATTTACCCTTTAATTAATTAATTTAATCTAGAATATAAGCATAATAAAGTATTAAATAAACTTAATATTATAAAGAAAAGAGAAGAGAGGATGCTAGAGAAATAGAAAATAAGAAGATAAGGTTTAGAGATGCTTAGTCATTTGTGAATATTGGAATCATCAGGTTCTTGTTCTTTTTTAAATTGCATTGGATTAGAAGTTGATCCCAAAAATCTAAGTTAGATCTTCTCTATCTTCTATGCTTGTAGCCTTTGTGTCGATGGAAAATACCACACACGGATTTTTCCCTTTGGGTGTAGTGGCACCTAAATGGTAACATTGGTGTCCTTTATATACATATTGGCATTTATATGATTGCACATTTTGCCTCTAAAACTACATTTTGTAATTGGTCTTCAATCTATGATATCTAGGGGCATGGTGGTGTTACAAGGACCTTTAGGGGCTTGTTTTAGGGAGCTTAAGACTTGAGAATTTATGTGATCAAGCTCCACAAATATTTACATGATCATAATGGATCATTTGAAGCATGCAAAAATACCTAAGGTGATCAGGTTTAGAATCTAAGTGTGTGTAGATATCAATGTAGCTATGGGATGTACTAATAGATTCTACACTATTGTGTTGTACTTGTGTCTATTTTCACTCTTTTTCTATTTCTCATATGCCTTTTTATGTTATTTTATTCGACTTTAAAAAAAATACATTACTGTTTTAAACTATTTGGTGTGAGAATGATAGATATATGAGCTAGAATGAAAAATGCAAGGGACAAAATTAGAAAAAAAAAAAATTCTAATGTTGAGGACACTAGCACATGTAATAGCATCCAAGATGATAAGATGATAAGGACTAAAGTGGAATTATAGTTATCAAGGTCTATAATGTTGATTGTAAATTGTATCATGAGACTAGGGATAATTCATGCATGAAATGATCATAAAAGATTCTTGAAATTGTCTATTGAGGCAAAGAAGCTAAGATATTGGTTAAACAAGAGGGAATCGTGCCAAGTAGACAATTTTCATCTCCAAAGTAGCATTACAACTAGGATTTCATTATGTTATAATATTTAACACATCTAATCAACATGTTAATTATGATTTAAACATTGGTCCTAAGTTGAACCAACTCCCACCTCTCCTTACCATACCTTTCCAAACTAAAATAAAAATAACACATAAATAATAGTGAAGTTTCTTGGCTCACAAAGAATCCACTGTAGAATAAGTCTTATTGAATTCATTAGTTCAACACCATAAAGAATGAGAAAGTGGGACATTACATTTTATATCATTGTAATAAATCTAAAATCTTGTAGAGAAAACAAAGTCCCTTATACATAAATCTAAATTAATAAATAAGTGCAATTAATTAAGCACTGATCACCAAGGGGATAAATAATTGCAGTAAATGCATGAAAATTAAATGCAAGGGATAAGAGTACTTAGTTCAGAATTAATGATGGAAGAATGATAATGGTGATGTTTTGAATTGAATTGCAATTGTCACAAAATTATTTGTCTTAATGTGACAACTATCTTAAAATCTACATTGGCATAAAACCCTATGGATCAATCTTGAGCCTCACAAGTTCAATCCCAATTGTCACAAATTTGATTTAGTACATGCATAATATGTATGTACTCCACATGAGCTATCTAATAGAATATGCACCCAAGGATAAGTTCACCTTCACCTTTTATTATATCCAAATGTTGCAAGGTGGTGTTTAGAGACACTATTTAGGTCAAACCACTTGGCAGACTAGATAAATAATGATGAGAGATATCAAAGACATTATTTGCAAACATATAAATACGGTTCTCTTATTGCTCTTTAGAAATTGAAGTGTATTCGAATTATTCTCCTCGATGCGATTTCTTTTAGATGATCATTTAATTGCACATAGAATGTATTTCAATACAACATAATAACATGTTGCATAAATGTGAGTCAAGTCAAAGGCTAGTAGACATGGGCAAGCAAGAGAGTTGGAATTGGATTTTGAACATTTGACCTTTAAGATCATTCACACTTCTCAAAACTAAACCAAATTGATCTTTTACATCACTTAAAAATAAACTAGAAGAATAAGATGGTGACAACAATATATTCACTTCCATAAAGATGAACACAAAACTAAATAAAAATGACATGAGAATTGTGATATTGCTATCACAATTGAACTGTGTATTTTTACAAGTCAAACTCATTGACCCATGTTTCGTAAGTACTGGTTCACGAGAATCCATCTCTCATGATAATGAATGGTCCACTTAGTACTCATTAGATCTAGATGATGATACACACAGATGTGAAGCATTGACATGAGAATGCTAATTTCACTGATACAAATCTTTAAATAAGTATATAGTTAATTAATTAATTACTGATAAATGATGATGATGTTGTTAATGAGTGGAAGACTAACGCACAAGTATGCCCTGCGGAACCCAAAACACCATTCAAATTCAGTTAACTAAACCCACCGCAGTTCCGGCGTGCAACCGCATGCGACAACGTGGCATTCAAAGTTTTCCAATCAGCATCACCTTTCACCTGTCCCCACTAAACCGCCGCTCCTTTCAAACGGTCCCCACAATACCGTACGTCCGTACGGAATTACCACACCCGTCCGATCCCCGAAAGCAGACACCCACTTAACTCCCCAATAAAATCCCCTTTTGCCTTACAGAATCTCAAAGAAATGACCCTTCGTATGCCGTGCTCTTAAACCTCGGTCTTTTCCCAGATCCCAACGGTCCCTCAGCCACGTGGCGATTCTCTTAACGCCCGATCGAAACGCCCTGTCCGGGGCTTAAGCGCCAACTGTCCAACCAGCCTTCATTGTTCCAAATCCCCTCTTTTAATGCTGTCCGTTGGATTATGTGAGTGGGGTTAATCGTTCCAAAAGGATTTGTCGTTATACTCCGTTTTGTTTTCTTGTGTCACGCCCACATCACACTATTGCTTTTCACAAAGCACTTGTGGGGATGTACACAAAATCTTAACCCTAATCATTTGGAAATTGACTATGCATGATTTGTATAGAGATAATGTAATGATTGAGTGTGGTTGTATTCCCCTTTGGACTAGTTGAATTTGATTGTAATGATTGGTCATGCAACCTTTCATGGCATTCCAAATTTTTTCTCCCAAATCAAGAGAATTGGAAATTGATTGTCCTTGCTCACCTTTTGATGTGTGTTCAGAGATATGCCATGCTGCCATGCTTGTAAAGTATGTTGGCCTTGTGTGACAAGCAATCTTGGTAATGGCTTTAACTGCCCTTTTGACCCATTGGATGTGATGTTTGGAGGTGATCTTTTGATCCTTTTTTGCTGGTTCTAGGGGACAAGGGATCTCCAATGGGGGTGTGTACTTATTTGTGTTTTAAACTAGGCTTTTGACCTTTATATGGAGGTGTTCTCAGTATTTTTGTTTTTTGCTCTTTTGTTTTTTCTGCCTCTAATGTTTTGGATGGATTCAAATTCATATGGAAATTTGGGTCTATAAGACAACTTTAGTACTTTTCCATTTTAATAAATTTTTGAAAGAAGTAAAAGAAGGGCATTAAAAAAATATTTTATGAGAATCTATTTTATATGAACTTTTTATGTTTTAGTTTTTCTAGTTGACATATGTGATTTATAGGAGGGGTGTGTATTTTGTTTTTGAAATTATAATAAAGTAATCACGAGAGGTTGCTAAAAATAACGTGATCAATTTTGGACAAAACAAGTATTAACATACATAAAATCTATTGATATGAATCTTTGATTTTATAAGTTTTTCCAATTGATAGTTTTTTTCTTTATGAAGAAATTATATGTAAAATTGTTTAAATACAGTTTGTCTTTATGCTATTATTTAATAATTATGACCAATTTATAGTTCACTTCAAGAAATTTTAAAAAAATCATTTGAGTGGTTAATGTGATAGTTAAGACTTTTAGCATCTTATAGAACTAAGTTGAAGCAAGGTCTTTCAAAGTATATAATTCCAATACATATAAAATAATACAGATTTAGTTAATCATTAAATTGACAATTGTGACTTTTAGCATCTTTTTTTATCTAAGTTGAAGCAGGACTTTCAAAGTGTATAATTCAAATACATTTATTATGCTTAAAAAAAAAAATTAAGAAATGATTTATCATTAAATTATTTTTGTTGTTCTTGTCATTTTCTTATTTTACATAATTTTTAGTTCATTTAGAATATTCATTTATGAAATGTTATCCTTCAAATTATTATTGACATAATAATCATTCTCATGCTTGTTGATCATCCAACCCTTTGAACTTCATAAAATCTTTGAAAAGATAAAAGAGTGATAAAATAATATCCATACATAAACATTATAGTAAAACTTCTTTATAGTTGTAGGAAAATAAACACGCCCAAGAATTAATTTAGTGGTCTAATAGAATAAAACAATAATAGAGATTAGATTATTAGATTGTATGCATTACTTGATTATCAATCTATATTATTAGAATGCAAGAAAATATTTTATAACACAAAATTAAAACATATACATATAAATAAAAATGAGACATACCATTACAATTGTCACCTCATTTGTTTTATAAGATTTTTCAATTTGGAGGGGTTTTTAGTAAGAAGACACATACACATAGCTAGAAAAAATGATCTTATTGGTTGTTTGTATAGGCTTTGCTACACAAGCATGTTTCATTTTTTTTCTCTTCTAAAAGAAGCCTTTGAAATAATTGCTTTGATTCAACCTTTCCTTGAGATATCAACATTATGTGAGTGCAATTTCATTAAGGATTAGAGGCATCCCAATGGTAATAAATTAAATATTTTATCATCTCTACCATCCCCTCTCTTGTATAACCTTTAGGTTAATGAAATGGAAATTATCCTCCTCTAATCCCAAGTGTATCAAATTGAAAACCTCTTTAGACATTCAAAATTAACTCTCAAGTTCAACTTACCCCATAAGCTTCTTCATTTTAAACTATCTATGAGAACCCCTACGCCTTTCCTTCAAAACAATCTCCCTATCAACTAATCCTATAAAGAAAAGAAGTTCATTAAACACACTTTTTTTCTATTTTTTTAAGTTTATATAGTCCTCCACATTCTCTACCTTACTTGTTGCACTTTAGAAATTTATCATGGAAATCTACCCTCCACAAGTTATTTGATTCTAAGAAAAGTGTGTTTGATACATGCACATAAGTTATTATCCATTACATTTGGAAAACTATATGTTTTTCTATCTTCAAAAACTAATTTACCCTTGAAAGGTTGATATTTTATCACTCTATTTTAATCTATATTTTAATATAGAAAATCCTACTCATTTGTTGTAGGATACATTGTTGAAGTCACATTCTAAGCTAGCCAAATAGGTAAAGGACATATATGGGCAAGTAAAAATGTTGGAGAATAACCAAGAGGGGTTGTCTAAGAAGTTTGACAAGATAAACTAGGGTATTGGTGATTTATTTCAATTAGGAAAGATTCTTCACAATAATATATTTTATATAGGCATTATGGATGAGATCTACAAATCCTACATAAAATGAATTTGGATAGAACTAATATTTATGATTTTCAACAAAAATGTATCAAGTTACTTGAAGCACTATATGCATATATAAGTCAAACACATTATCCTCCCAAGTACACTAGGATTGCTTTTGGTCTTAGATTTCCTTTAGGTCAATTATGGGTATGCTCTCATTAGTATTTCTTGGAGTTAGATCACTTTATCCCAAGAGATGAGTGCATTTATGGAATTTGTAGCAATAAACCAAAATTAAAAGAGATTTTTTTTATTTAGGTGTTTAGTGCATTATGAGATCTATGCTAGTTTTACTATTTTTTCAAGGAAAATCATTGCTACGTATGAGATCTTATAGATTATAAGGATCAAATACATGTAATAGTTCAATTTGTCAGAGAGATGAACCAACATAGAGTTTTCATTTTAAAGATTTGTCAACATAATTATTTGTCTCAATGTTCACCTTTACATTCATTTCTTCAACCTCACTTTCAAAAGTGCAAATAGGCTCATTGTGATTTATGGTTTATCATTCTTCTTATTACAAAATTTTATAATGCAAATTTTTTTTATTTTCTTGTTATCTTGATTTGGTTACTAGTGACAATAGTATATAAATTTTAAGTTTCATAGGAACAAACCGAATAGAGTGAATTTCTAGTATATCGAAGGTAATTTGAATTACATCATCAATTGTATGAACAAAAAATGTAATATTGACACTAATACCTCTACTCTTGAAGAATTCAAATGATATTCTGTTATGGATTCCCAACTAAATTTCTCTTTCTTGCTCTCATTCTTTGTTATACACTTTCTTAAAATTATTAATATTAATATCCTTAATCATAAATGTTGAGATTTTCAATTAAAACAAATCATATTTGAATATTTGAAATCAAATTATTTTGAATAATTCTCAAATCAAATTTATTCTTAAAATATATTCATCTTGAGTTTTGATATGCTCTTTACACATCAAAGAAATTAAAAACATGATATTTTTATATTCCATATTCATGAATTTGAATGTTTTTTAATAAATAAAAATATGAAAATATTTTGTCTCAATATTCACTTGAGAGTAGAACACATGTTATTTGTATTCAAATGGGTGGAAAAGGGTTGGTTTTGAGTACAATCTTTTTTTTATTATTGAAAATATGTGAATTACAAAGAGGTTGCAGTATTAAACTACAAAAAAAGTATGAAGAAACAAACCAGCAACAACTAACATAGTTTCACCATACAAGGCAGTTTTGAGTAAAATCTTAAATTTGACCAAGATTATTTCAACTTCATTGTGGCCATTTTTGCATGCTTGTACTCTGATTTAATTATGAGAATTATACTTTTAAGTAGTACATTTAAAAGAAGAAAACAATGACATTTTCATTCATAATATAAAAGGAAAAAATAACAATTTGTGGAGTTGGAGAGAAATTTTGTGCATGGTTTTTTACAACTTAGTCTATATAAAAATGAAACAAGGAGCCTTATTATAATGGCTGAAAATTATTAAATTTTTAAATTATAATTAGTTGTGAAGTTTGTCATAATAGATTGTACATATTATTATTTATTAATTTATATTTAAATATTTAAATAAATTAATGTCCTTTTTTATTTGCAAATGTTTTATTTTATGTATAATTATTAGATTTTGATTTTTTTCTCCATAATCTAAATTTAATATGAAGTAAAAGATGAATAATAATATATATTTAAATTTATATATTTTTATTTTATCTTTGAATCGTGCTTAAAAAAAATAGGTCACAATGATATCAATGCTTATATTAAAATCTTTGATAGATTTTTCAATTTATCAAATTTAATTTATTGTTATAATTTTAAAAAATTAAGATTATTAATATAATTATAATTAAATAATTTATTTATATAAATTTTATATTTTTTATTATAATAAATAAATTATTTTTTAAAAATAAAATTGATGATAAATTATAGATTTGTACATCTTAATTTATTGAATTTCAATATTTTTTGTTACAATATTTTTATTTAAATAATTTGTATTTTAATCTAAAATCTTACACAAACTTTTAAATCACTTTTATAATATAAAATAAATCAATATTTTTTATTATATCTTTCTAAATATACAATTTTTTAATTTGATAAGATATTTCTTTATAATTTATTTTTTAATTTAATTATTCCAATAAAAAAATATTTCTTTTATGAGATTCACTAAAAATTATACATGCACTATCTTTAATTAATGTAGTATAAACATGAAGATTTAACATTGAGATTATTCTTTTCTATATTTTAGCTCATTCCATTCAACTCAATTTTCTTTAATGTTGATGTTGAGATTATTCTCTGAGTGTATAATAAGGTTTTTAATGTTGGAAAAATTCAAATAGATATATCATTAGGTATTAAGGGTAGATAATCTCATAATTGTATTAATATTTTTCATAGATATTGAGGGTAAGAGTGTGAAATAGGTTAGGAGTTGGATCTAAGGGATATGAAGATTGAATCAAAATAATAAAAAAATTATGTAGGTATTGAATACATTTTTTGTTTGTGGTTATTGATATAGTGTGATGGTTTAAATATGGTGTTGTTCTTGTCATCAAGGTTCAAACCCCATTAGGGTGTAATTTTTGAGTGTTTATGTTGGGCATGTGTTCAAATCAACTAGTTGATTTTTATTTATTTTTTCCATTCTAGGTGTGTGTAGCTAGGGATATGGTATTTTAATGTATACAAAAGATGTAGATGCCAACATGAGTTTAGTACCCCTCTATTATATTATTAGGAGGTCAATGTAAATAAGGTGAATATCATTGAAAGATATGTGATGTATATGACATATATTTGGGATTTGTTGGAGATATAACATGTAGTGGCTTCTTCTATAAGGAGCACTATACAATATTATCATGCCTTAAGGGTTTATTCTATTTTTGCATATTTTGGATATTAGGTCATGTTAGCCCATGGACATCTCTTGTGTAGTATGTCATCTATCTTCTAAATTTTATTATTTTTATTATTATATGTGTGGATATTACCAAGTGGTATTAGAGCCACAATATGGTTAAAGTTGAGGATAAAACCTTACTTTTTGAAGATTCCCTTATATCTTCCAAACAATGATGGGATCTAGGTATCATCAAGCTAAAACCACCACATAGCTCATTTATAGATGGTTGGATAATAAGACATTCCATCATATTTGTAATGCCTTGCCACAATATTACTAATTATCTTCCAGTCATGTTTCAAGGACTAAACATATCAAGGAGGGATGGCATGTTATGTATATAAGGATATGATACTATAATATATATAGGGGGACAAAGATGTTGACATGACACACATCACTATAGTTATATAAGGTATTTAGGAGGTCTGCATGGGTTTAATGATTTACCCCTCCATTATGTTATGAGGAGAAGATCTATATAATGAAGGTGAATATCATTGTAAGGATATGGGATGAATATGATTTGTATTTGAGATCTCTTAGAGATATAGCATGGAGTGGCTTATTCCATAAGGAGTATTGTACGATGTTAACCTAACTTATGGGTTTATTTTATTTATAAATATGTTATATAATAGGGAATCTCGTCCCTTGAACATCTCTTGTGTGGTGTGTGGTCTATCTTCTACGTTATATTATTTTCATTGTTATGTTTATGAATCTCACCACTAGGGATCAATATATTAAATTATGATATAAAAATATGTTTAATTTACTTCTTATTAAGGATTAAAAAGGGATTTTGAAAGAGGCCTCAACCATTTTAAAACCAAAAAATAGAAAAATAGAAAAACATCAACACAAAAATACCTAGGAGAGTAGGTCATGACAAAAACAACATGGCATTCACAATATTAAAATCGAGCGGAATAAAATTAGCAACTAGATAGGAGGGACAATAATCTCCCACTCATCTTGAATAAACTCAAGATGTTTCTCCACAAGCTTAACATCTTAGGCAGTAGAGGCCCTCATCTCTTCTAAGCTATAAATTTATTTCCTTAAACTAGGGCCCACACACTTCATAGAGGCCTATAATTTAAGACCATATTGAAGTATTTATATCACTCTTTTCCAATTTTTAGGCTTAACTTGATCTCTCCTCCTACTCCAAAGTGTCGTTATTTAATTTCTAGTTGAACATGGAGGTTTTGATATTCAACCTATTCAATTCAATAAAAACAAGTTAGAATGTTATGGTGAACACTAAATTTATTTTCAAGGTTGTTGGTATATCCCCCAAGAGATCAACCATGGAGAAAATATCTACAATGCTTAAATATGAGAAATAAGAAAAAATAGACAAGCCTAAGGAGGGCCTAGGGAATAAGCCCTCTACCTCTTAGAAATTGAAACTTTAAGCAATACATCAATGCTATTGAGATTATATTTCCCTTTTGTGCTCATAGACACCCCCTCTCTAGTAATCCAACACTCAAATAAATAGCTATGTCACCTATAGGACTAAAAGAATCTAGTCTTGCAACAAGGGAAGGAACCTCTAGTATAGGAGAAAGGTTCATTTTATTCCTCAAATACTAGATATCATAGGAAGATGGAATCCCTAAACTTAAAGGGGTTAGGTAAGGGGATGGTTTCAATTGAGAGCATGGTTAACCATTAATAAGATAAGTGATTGACACAAAGGGAGAGCAAAGACCTATGTATTACTTATAGCATAAAATAATCAAGAAAATATAGTAGGAAAATAGAAAACTAAGGAATTATATCAAAAATGATCTACAAAAATCCTTTATTTGTAAAAAAGATAACACCATTACCCTCCCCACAAACATGGCCCAAATCCACATAAATGAAGGAATTAACTAGGTGTAGGGAATTAAAGATAATATTATTTATAGATCAACAAGGGGAATGGGATATAAAAGGTAATTGAAGATGTTAAGAGATTTTCCTTCCACAAATAAATGTTGGATACCCAATTCCTTACATAGGTGAATATCTTAGAAAAAAACATATGCCTTAGAAAAGTGATTGTTGGAGAATTCTCTCACTACTCCACCATTGTGATCTTTGATAACCCCACCCCCTACATGACTAAGTTTTACCTTAGAGGCACCATCAAAATTAAGCTTGAACCAATTAAGGGAGGACACCACCACATTGTAATAAGTCTCTTTGTTTTCTTCTTTTAGAGGGAGGAAATTTGATTGATGTGAGTATTCCAATAATCAACCACTTTTTGTTTACAAAAATAGATTAAACCTCATTAGAGGCATTATGATCCTCAAGAGAAGCCACAAATATTTCCTTGATGGATAGAATTATTTTGGAACCCACATGAAAATGTCATGTCCATGAAGATTATATAATTGTGCTCCAACCATATACCCTAAGGAGCATGAGTAAGAGATAGATTTCGCAAGGTTTTCATAAAGAGATTGTAAAAGGGACAAGTCTATTAGGAGATAAGATATGCCATTGAGATTGATTAAACCCAAGAGAGCTTGAATTTTAGATAGAATAAAAAAACTAGACATTCTAAGAAAAGGAACAATCTAAGAGGAGGCAAAAAATATACTTTGAATCCTATTTAGGGAGGGAGAAATTATTTTTCGCTAGGTTATGTAGGGCAAGAATTTTATTTTGAACCACAACATAAAAAAAAAAAATTGTTAGGAATAAGGGGCTTGATCCACACCTTAACCATGAGGGTCCACCAAGGGTTTGAGGAGCAAGGAGAATCCTAAATAAACCCTATAAAAAAATTAGGAGAAGAAAGCCCTAGTAGATCATCTTCTTTGTCAAATTGAAACAGGTGAAACCCATTCAACAATTTAACTTGCAATCAAGTTATAAGGTATCCAAAGAGGTATTAAGAGACCTTTCTCCAAGCCTTAATTAGAATCCTATTCTCTAAGTAATCTTCAACCTTATTACTTATAGACCCCTTACAAGTATAACATAAAGTTTAGATCCATTTAAGGGTGATTTGGGAGTCATTTATCTTCCTGAAAAGGAGCCTTGCTACCAACTCCCATGTTATACTTAAAACCTTTCTAGAGAATATTTATACCATTGTGTATACCATTCTAGAAGTAGGACCCATTAGGATGTGAATCACTAAAA